>PVQB02000238.1:0-49028 GCA_002980475.2 Fusarium beomiforme
AATATGTATATTAATTTTGCCCTCTCGTTTGTTATGGGCATAAAATCGCATTCAGCCCCTCTGTCGCCTCTCCTTGCTCTCTGGCTAACGAGATTTAAACCTCGCTTCTATTTACCGAAACCAGCCATTGGTGTTATTGCATGCCTAACATTGCTCCGACATACTTTACTCGAGACAAGTCTGCCAATGAAGCTTCGGGGGGGGAACTGCGCGCTCGCATGGAGGTTGATGAAATTGGATTAGGACCAACTGTCGATACTGCCAAACAGCGAACCCTGTGGGATGAAGGGATCAGGGGGATGGTGTTGGTCTGAGCTATCGATAGTAAGGCGGCTCTTGTCGTCGTAGACGCCGGCACCAGCTGTAAAGTGATCATCTATGGCAGTAGACCCATAGCGCTTAGTGAGGGAACGCGTATCGTTTGCTGCAGCTGCAAGAATGATAGCGAGAATGACGGTAACCATAAAAGACTTCATCATGACGCGTAGACAAGGAGCTTATATGATTTGAAGTAGTTGCAATAACAGGCATGCAGTTAATGTTACCCTCAGACTATAGACCTAAGGGAGGAAACAAATTATAAAATTTAGGATTTGGACCCTAAAATATGACAAGATTTAGATAAGCTTAGCATGAACTTAGAAGTGCTTTTAGGACCCTCCCATGGGCCGAGGTTCTGCCTCTTGAAGAAGCATACAGGATGAGATGGCGGAAGACAGCAAAAACACTCAGTTAAAGGAAAGGCCCATACTAGGATCAAACTGCTCGGACGATATTGTGGAATCCCCCCAGGTTGTGGTTACAACAGGCGTGCTCAAATCCAGAAGATCAAGGTTACCATCTGGGACCCAAGACAATGGGTCAACACGCTGCTCATTCTCATCTGGAAGCTCTTCAACTACTGCAAGCCTCTGATCGTCCTCACTATCTTGGACATCCGCATCCCACTGGAAGTCAATATGAGCATTGGGATCTGCGAGAGCAAACAATGTCTCTGAATGCTTGAGAAGATTAGGTAATAGATGAGACTGAGCACCCCGAACAGTTGACAGCGCATGAATCACAACAGAGAGCAAGTCACGAGGGCCATTCTCAAGAGCGGAGCATGTCCAGCCGGGAAGTTGAGCGGTGTCTGCGAGGCTGACGCCGACGTCAAAAAGTTTCTGCTCCTTGATGCGAGTTAGCATTTCATGATCACTTATCAAAAGGAGTATCTTACCATTCCAATGCCATGACAATCTTTGGACTTGGTCCCAACAGAACCCAATGCCGACATGATGATCTTTCCAGCTTCCATAGGGAGGGCTGGTGGAAGTAACAAGCCGAAGCCAGAAGCAGAGGATGGATTTTGACCAAAGGCAATACGCCACATAGATATCCGAAGCCATTGTTGGGTAATGAGTGTATCGAACCGCTGACTCTCAATGATAGACTGATCTGGTTGCACACTGCAGAGCTTGTCGTTAATGGTATGAACAAGCTTCAAGTCATCGAATCGCTGGTCATCTCCTTCAGGTTGCCATTCGTATAGGGAGTATGGAAGGGATTCGAAGAGGCGGATGTGATTTATAAAGTCATGCATCACCACGGGGCAATTTGAGTCGACGATCTGAGGTTTGTTGACGGTGCTTCGAAGCATGACGGATCTTCGGTGCTGGAGGGCAAAGGTTCTGACATGCGTTAGCTTGGAAGCAGAGTGATCGAGTTAGTGGGTCAGACCGTTCAGTGACAAAGAGAAGCCAAAAGACGCGTCGTCTCTTCTCACGTTCGTCGTCTGGCAGGCCATGATAGCCAGACTCTTTCGTCAGGTCAAGTGACTGGGCAAGAGTAATGCTCTGATTGAGATAGAACCATGCGTGACGTGGATCATTGAGATTTCCATAGCTGGCAAAGAGAAAGAACGAGACGAGAACGGAATCAAGGGTCGTATCGTCGATGACGCTGTATTGGCGAAGTGAGTTCTCAGCAAGGTTGACGAGAATGTCTCCTGTCAACTGGGGCTCTGGAGGGATCTTGGCATTCAGATCATTCTCACAATTGTCAATTCTCTTATCCAACCGCAGCTGCATCCTTGTTGCAGCGCATATTGCAAGGATGAGAGCGTATCTGGATGGCGGCAACTCGTCTAGTCGGGCTGCATCGGCAAGGATGTCATCGTCGACGACTGGCATAATAGGGAAGAGGAATCTCTGGAACAGTTGTATATGAGCGACGAGTGATAGAGACATGCGTTTGCAGAGGTCTCCAGTGTCGATAGTTGAGTCATGGGGCGGTGTTGTGGTGTCTTGTTCTGTTTGTGGAGCAGGGTCGATGTTTGTTGGTGGAGATGAGAATGACTGAGCGTTGAGATTCGAGTCTGTTGGGGCATCCTCACGGCTGCTGATGGCCGATCCAGGCGGTGCTTCAGAGGTAAGTATCTGGAATTGATACCCGTCAGTAGCCAAGCCCTGCCTCAGCTGTGTTTGCCGTCTTCCTTGGCCCTGCTTTGGGCCTTTCCGGCGAATGCTGTGGCGATACTGGCAGCGGAGGTCTCCGATGTGACAGTTCTTGCAGGGCAGACCACGATCACACTTGACTTTGCGGAATCGGCAGTTGTCGCAGACTTGACCGCGCTTTACCGGGATAGTCGCCATTTCTCCTCTAGATCCGGGGATTGCTGTATGCTTAATGGAGATATAGTCGGCAGATCCAACTTTCCCGGCCCTCATTTCTCTCAATTCTCGGTCCGATATATCGAGCGGAGAGGGGTATCCACCAGAAATGGACCTGGCCCAAGGTCACGATGGACAGAGACCAAGCTTTTCTCACAGAGAGGGGCTATGCCGAAAGGGGTAATGTTCGGACTGCAACATCGTTCCCCCATGGGGCGATTTTTCGGTTCCCCATGGGGACAAGGAAGCAAAGCGATTGGGAAACATTCTCGGAAAGGATTCATTCGATTGATCCAGTATATAACCTCAAGATGCGTTGCTGATCAATTGAAGATCTACACCATCAAACACTCATCTGCCATCTGCTCCATCTTCTACCTCCAGCTACTACCATCATCATGGGCAAAGAAATTGTCAATCCCTCGGTTTCACACGCCGAAAGCTACGATATCGAAGCTTCAGTGGCAAAGAACGTTGGCCACGATACCACCGACCAGGCTCGTCTAGGCGCTGAAGCCGAGCATAACCTCCCTCCTCTCGAAGCCGTTCGCAAGTATCCCTGGACAGTTGTCTGGTGTCTCATCGTCTCCATGTGCGTTGTCATGGAAGGCTACGATACCAATCTTCTCTCTAACTTCTACGCGTATCCCGCGTTTGCGAAGAAATACGGTCATTGGAACGAAGAGACCAACAACTATCAGCTTTCTGCTCCTTGGCAGGCTGGCCTTGGTAATGCTTCGGGAGTCGGTGCCTTCTTTGGAACTCTTCTCAATGGATACCTCGTTACCAAATACGGACACATCAAGGTTCTTATTGGTTCCTTGATCTCTCTCAGCTGCTTCATCTTCATCGTCTTCTTTTCTCCCGACACGAAAGTCCTCCTCGTTGGACAGATCCTCTGCGGTCTTCCTTGGGGTATCTTTGCTACAACTGCGCCTGCTTACGCCTCCGAAGTTCTACCCATGTCGCTTCGAGTTTATATGACCAGTTGGACCAATATGTGCTTCATCATCGGACAGCTCATCTCTGCTGGAGTCATGGCTGGTCTTGTCAACAATCCTACCCCTTGGGCTTATCGCATCCCATTTGCGCTCCAGTGGTTCTGGCCTGTTGTTCTGGTCCCTATCCTCTGCTTTGCTCCCGATACCCCATGGCACCTTGTTCGAATCGGACGACACGACGACGCCCTCAAGACTCTCGGCCGACTTCGACCTCGTGCTACCGAAGCTGAGCTCAGAGATGCTCTTGGCCTCATCATTTACACCAACAGCCTCGAAGAACAACTTTCTGTCGGCACTTCATATCGCGACTGCTTCAAGGGCTTCGAACTTCGACGAACCGAGATTGCCATTGTCGTCTTTGCTGGTCAGATTCTTTCTGGTCTCAACTTTGCCTACAACTCGACATACTTCTTCCAGCAGATCGGTCTCGATTCAACCACAACATACCATCTCAACGTCGGCGGAAACGGAATGGCTTTGTTCGCGTGTCTAGTCTCTTGGTTCTGTGTCATGCCATATGTTGGAAGACGAACTGCCTACCTTTATGGTATGTTCGCCATGGCTGTCGTCCTTTTTGTTATTGGCGCTCTCAATACTCGAACCGAGAACCATTCCGTCGCTATGACCCAAGCTGTCTTGACGCTTGTCTGGACTTTCCTGTTCCAACTTTCCGCCGGCCAGCTGGGCTGGGCTCTCCCTGCTGAGATGGGCTCAACCAGACTCCGACAGAAGACGATCTGCCTGGCTCGCAACGGATACGCCATCACTGGAATTGTCGCTGGTGTCCTGCAGCCATACTTCATGAACCCGACTCAGTGGAATCTCCGAGGCTACACTGGTTTTGTTTGGGGAAGCACTGCTTTCCTTGTATTCATCTGGGGTTACTTCCGTCTCCCTGAGACTCGCAACCGCACCTTTGAGGAGCTTGATATTCTCTTTGCCAAGGGTATCTCTGCTCGCAGGTTCAGCTCTTACCAGATTGACTCTTTCGAGGAGGCGGATAGCGCTGTTCAGCAGACAGAGAAAGCTTGACCTTGGAAGCAGTGATATTGGGTAGAGAGTTGGGCCCAAGGTAGTGAGAGGAATGAGTTTTGACTTGGAGAGAGGAAAGCTGAACCTGGTCGGCAGGTTGGCTTGATGGATTATGTATCGAGTTAATGAAAACAAGCACTACTTTGCAACATCCTATGCCACTTTGCGGCCCTAAATGTGTCATATGATAAAAGTCAATTGGTCATAAATTGATTATATATAATCACAAAGAAACTAAAAAACTGACCAACAATACCATAAGGTGAAATCTCCGGCCGAGACTGACGGCCTACGTTCAACCCTCGGCAGCTGAGGAGGATTAGAGACTGGCTGGCCACTATTCCTCGACTTCTCTTTGTGTCATGTTATGTTC
This sequence comes from Fusarium beomiforme, assembly GCA_002980475.2. Taxonomy (NCBI): domain Eukaryota; kingdom Fungi; phylum Ascomycota; class Sordariomycetes; order Hypocreales; family Nectriaceae; genus Fusarium; species Fusarium beomiforme. The sequence continues at coordinate 5,058 of PVQB02000238.1, forward strand.
ACCTATCGTGATTCGTGGTCCCTCAAAGTTCTTTCTTCCATCAACAACCCATTGGATAGCCGAAATTACAACGATTACCCCAAACGCAACAACACAGTAGTTCATCGTAGTACCGTCGACAGGCAGCGCTGGAGGGAAGAGGAACATAACAGTAGTAACAATTGTATAGACGAGTCCGATAATGTTTGTTGTCCATCCGAGCCAATTGGGCAACTTAAAGGCCCCTTCGGGTAATTGAGATCGACCTCGTGCAAGATGGAGTGCGATGGGTATGCCGTAGCTGAGGCCCAGGGCCACCACAGAAGAGGCGACAATAGCATTGAAGGCAACAGTTGAACCCAGATAAATGCACCCAAAGATGACCACGATGACCACGTTGAGATAAAGAGCGTTCATTGGAACACCAAGCGTTGGATGAACCTTCCACCAGATGCGAGATGCAGGAAGTCCTCCGTCTCTTGCAAATGCGAACATCATGCGAGACGAAGTTGTCATAACTGCAATGGCTGCAAATACTAAGCACATAAGAGGGAACATTAACAGGCAAATGGCTCCGACTTTGCTATTGGTGGCAAGATAAAATATCTCGAGTAAGGGCCCAGCGGTTGAGCTAATGATGGTATCGGCGTTCTTGATGCCTCCAGACACAAAGAGAACCACGATCAAGAAAAGAAAGCCAGTTGAGATGCCGATATACTGACAGTACAGCATAATCTTAGGCCCCTCGCTGGCTGCATTGGGGATTTCTTCGATCATGTGAGCGACGGCATCAAATCCTGTCAGTCCGAGTCCTCCCTGCAGAAGACCGAGGAGCCAGGCAATACCGTCTGGCCAGCCGGTTGTATTGATGAAGGTGGCAAACACGTAGTCAGCTGTCGCGTAGTCTGGCGCAGCGCACGCAAGCACCGTAATTGAAATGATGAAAAATCCAGCAATGCTCCAAACAAGTGCAAGACCGTTGATACGAGGGAGGACCGAGTGCATAAATGCATTGGTTGCGAAGGCGATAAAAGCGATACCTAGGTAGATGAGAAATTGGTGCCATCTTTGGAACTCGTAACTTGGGTTCTGAAGTGAGATGACGTTGATGATGAGCGTGCTCGACAAGGAACAATTCGTCGCAACCAGACAAGCCCAACCGCTGAGATTGATCCAGCCAGTAATCCAAGACAGAGGAATCTTGAGCGATGCAGGCGCAATAGTGGCGACCCAGTGGTACTGGCCTCCAGATGTTGGCTGTGCCGATAGAAACTCGGCAAGACTTGCAGCAAGTGACAAGTTGCAGATGCCAGCTGTAACCAATCCCCAGATCACTGCGATGGGGCCACCTGAGGGAAGGGCGAGTGAAAGTGATGCTGCGAGGGCGGTCCACGAGTTCAAGATGGCAAAGGCCAGGCCCAGCATTGTCCAGCGACTGAAATTGCGCTTGAACGACTGGGAATGGCCCAGTTGAGCGAGCTGGTAGTCATCGATGTTGGTAGTTGGTTTAACATCCATTGTGTCAAATTCATTGAGACTATAATGGATGAGATGCTGTACGAAGAAGAAATGTATGACTGGGGAACTTCCTCTGTTATAAACCTCTGATCCATCCATTCGGACATAACGGTTCCAGCACATGCTGTAAGATCAGCCACTATCAATGTCGGCCGAATCTAACTTGTTTCAACCGCGGGGAAGCAAAGCTGAAATATCATTCGCTAATTAATGACGGCGCCCTCCGATTACGCTCCGTTTTCACAGGATAAGGATCCACCGTTATCGCTCCTGTGCGGAGAACCTTGATTAAACTGAACACTTGTGATCTCTGACGGGAGATAAGAGGCTGAGATGCTGGCAGTTCATTCGTCTGATCGTTCAGGATGACAGGCCCAACGAAAAATTGCTAGTCAACTGCTCAAAACGGCAAGAGATTGGGCCACCCTAGACAGCTGCACATCGGTGAGATTGACATTGAATCAGATAACCTTAACGCTTTGGGAAGGTTGATGGAGACGGTGCTGAGTGTTTCCAGATTTGAATTAATTGCTAGCTGAATAATGTCACTACTGTCGGCGATATCATATCGTTATACTCAGGCACTGCAGCGGTCAATGACAAACCAATGGTTGTCATAGCTATAGGTTCCGTAGTGATATCCCCCACCATTCTGGGCACCGAAACATTGATTGATGATATTCTCAAATGCATCGTAACACAATTGCCACGGCATTCCAGGCCCTTGGTACTCGAAATGGCACTTGTTGGAGTTGCGGCCATTCTGACAAGTACGTTTCCAGCTTCCTTGCCCAGCGAGAGAGCTACAGAAATTATCGCGATCCTTCCAGTTGCCATCTCGGTTCGTGCAGGCGCCAATGCCTTTACTACCAACTCCGTAGCCACCGCAGTCTGCAGCTTGTGTTGAAGACAGACTTGCAGCTAGGCTCAAGGTGGTGAGAAGGAGATTTCCGGTCTTCATCTTGGAAGCGTTGAGTCGCCTATTGGGATCAATATGGTCAGTAGTGGTTCATCGTATAATTGCCCGAACACTTACCCGAATTTGTTTGGAAGATGGGAAAATGATTTTTTTTTTTTTTTTGCAATGATCAAAATGAATCTACTAGAGAAAGAAGGGGCTCTATATACTCGCTTCTATCTTGTATGCATGTCTCGGAGGATTTTGCCGTTACATGCTGTCAGCGGGCTTGGCTGGGCTTGGCGAAGTTTACGTTCTTGGCTCCCGCTTATGAGCGGCCGCTTAATGTCTAATTCTTACATTACTTTCTTTCTATCAATTCTTGTAGTCCACGAGGCAAATATGAAATCTATCTAGTCCGTCTGTTCAAAATTATTGATTGCCCCTTCAAGACCCCCGGAATCAATGCTTCATTAGAGCAGCGTCAGGAATACTTCCGTTGTGTGTGCTGTGAGAATGAATCTGACACATACCAAACCCGTCAATAGTAAGTACCTATATGTCGCCATACAGCTTCGGTTCTGTCATTCATGACAGATCTTTGGTGGTGTTGAGGGTAGGATCATATTCTTGAAGTTGCTCGAATACGACATCGGTCCAAGCCGCTGGCCCTGTCGGGTTCATGACCTCGAAGCTTTTTGGCTTGACATCCTCGATTGAGACGTTATGCTTTAGTGATAGGTCCTCCATTGACTGAACAACACGTCTAGCCATCTTTCGGAAGACTGGGTGTCTGGGAGCAGCTGCAATCGTCCACTGGCAGAACTGCACCCAATGAGATATGTCTGCCCAACCGCCGCCGTTTCGCCGGTAAAACTCGATGCAACTATCAAGCCGACTTGGCCTTGGAGCTCCGGTGGCACCCACTTGTCAATAGGCTTAATGGCGATGGTGTCGGTGTCGGTGTAAACACCACCTTCGACCTCTAGAATCAGATATCGAAGGTCTGACTTCATGCCAACATTAGGAGCCTTTTGATATGCTTCCAAGATGCTAGGTTCCTTGGAAAAATGACGTCGAACAAACTCACTGCCACCTTCTTTGCCGACCGACGTCCTATGAGGGAACAGGTCAGTCCATGTCTGTTACTGTAACGCCGAGTCATCTCGAGTTTTGTAGCATTCAAAACGTAGTTCTCATCTGATTCATTCTTGGGGAGGTGGATCTGCTAGATCTTAGGGGGGATGGAGGGAACAGCAGTCTTTTTGGCGTGAAGTGTCCACCAGAAGCCTGATTGATCACGGCTGGCGTTGAATTGCGAGGCGTGGAATAATCGTAACTCGTAGGCTTCCACCACGAGGTTAGAGTACATCCACGATACATAGAGTAGTGCGATGGCAATGATGGTGATGGCGAATGTTCTGTACTGGCGAAAGCCGCCACGGTGAAGACTCCACGAGGGAGAAGCCTCCCACCTGGAGTTTGTACATGACCCAGTACGAAGCTCGATGGGAAGGGGATAAGACGGGAATAGTACAGACAATGGGTTCAGAATTCAATGAGTTGCACCAGCCTTTGGGTCAGCTTGGCAGCAGGTTTAGCTCTTGAGGGACACTATCTACGGTTGACAAAGGGGGGCATTGGCTGGGTCTTGGCCTGTTTTGTACGCAAGACAACACAGAACTTTAGAGCTTGTTGGTTGTGACACTGTGGGCCTGAGCATCCATGCAATGTTTCAAGGTCACATCAACTAAGGCTGTGAAGCGCTTAGAATCTATGCCGAGTTGCTGGCGCTTGGGGCCTGTGAAGTTTATTGGATATTTCGTACCGGCAGTTTGGTTCGTTACGCGTCGCATGCTACGTTGTAAGTTGCATTATCATTATGCCGCATGTGAATTGACAAATGGCCTGAGATTTGACAGCCCGGCCATTTAAGCGCCCAGGTCGAGCTGAGCGCTGATTGAGGTGACTGAGGGAGGTGATACGTTTCGACTACGCAATTATGATTGGCCGACTAATAACGACTACAACCAACCGCATAAAATTGATGCAGGTATCAGGTAAGGTGGGTACGTTAATTTAGCGACCAACAATCTCAATCTCGGCCTGAATTTCACTCGGACTCTCTGCTCTGAGCTTTTTTTCTGCTCTATTAACGGCAAAAGTCAATCAACACCTTACCAAACTTATTTATCATGTGTGTAAGAAGAAGATTGATTAAGACGGAGTCTGTATTCTGATCTCGAACCCTTCGGGGAACACTTGGTCAGAATGTTGTCAGGGCCATACGGCTTCTTTTTTGATTGACTGTTGGTTGGGAGACAAATGAATCCGACCCTGGCCACCTCCTCAAAATGTCAGGGTCATCGAGCATCAACTAAAGAAAACAACACAGCAAACCTAGGTTAAAAACAGACTAAATTATAATTTTTTCCTCTAGGTTATATAATTTATATAATTTCGGGGTTATACTAGCCTAGGCTTAAATACTACTATATCAGTTAAAGAGAGTATTATATAAAACTCTATAGAGCTTCGCGGTATATCAGAGACTAAGTTCTAAGTTATTTTAATAAGCTTAAAGAGCTAGAAGGATTCTAGCTTTATTATTTAATTATACTATCCTTTAATACTTTAATTGCCTAGCACTACCTCCTTTATTTATATCGAATATGACTTATACTATCCGATGGTAGCTCCGCCGGGGACATAGCTTCGTGACTATCAAGCTCCCATGGGTGCTGTTGCTGCTGCATCTGAGGTTCCTTATCCTCTTCTTCCCCAGCTGCAGCAGCGGTATTTGCCTGCTTAGCCCTCCTCGCTCGAAGCACAAACCAGCCTAATGCGGCAAATCCAGCAAGAGCTGCAACTCCAACGCCAATCCCAATGCCTGCCTTGGCTCCAGTGCTCAATCTCCTATTATCCAACGAAGAATCACTCGAAGAAGTCCCGGTCGAAGAAGAAATCGTTTCAGTTGCGCTACCGGTTGCAGAAGTCCTGGCTCCAGTCGTCGTGGACGCAAAATCGGAGGAATGCCACCGGATAGGAAGACCAATAGCATTAGCTGCAGCTCCGCTAACAGTAGTCCTTTTCCAGTCTCCTCCAACAACTGATTCAGAAACTATTACCTCGACCGTACTTGGGATCGCGATAGTGCAAAGATCAGTGCTGTACCAAGGCCAGTCTGTCTCTGTTTGACAACTAAATGAACTTGATCACTGTCAGCATGACCCGTCAACAGGCATTGGCTTCGTACCTTGGACAACATGTCGCTCTCGTCTCGCTGCCGAATGTCGAACTACATGCAACTTCAAATCCGCTGGGACATATACCGGGGGAGTAGTAAAAGGTTGAACCGAGTTCTAAGCTGCTTGGGAAGCATTCGGCGTTGCTCCCTGAGGGACCCAACTGCATGTAGGTGCACGCGCTGGGCGCACCGGTGCCGCCATCTAGACATGTAAGTTCATCGCCTGTATATCTATACTTGTAATACTGAAAGCATGACTTGGCGGGTGTGAAGGTTGTTGTGAGATCCGGAATCTGTGTTGTCATGGTTGCTGAAGGCGAGTATTATCCACGGGCAAATACGTGATCCGTTCGAGTGGGGATGACAGAGGTAGAAATAATTCGTCGAGGCCCCTTTTGCTACGAAAACGAAATGACACCTGATCCTGCGAGCCAACGAGGCATTGTTGGACATGGGTGATTATTGGGCGAGATGCAAGCGAGGTTACAACCAACATCGCCCACTAACTGGTACCCTTGTTCGGCGGTTAGACAGAGAATTAGTTGGTGAACCTCGGGTAATTATGAGAAGTTAATTGTGAATTAATTCTTAATTTAAGGCGCTAATACTTAATAGTAATATGATTATTATTTCATCTCCTCACGCAGCTGCTCCAGTTCTTTCGCTAACTGTTCTCGAATCGTTTTAACCTATTCGTTTATCTGCTTTCGCGACTCGGGTCCTATTAATACATCTAGATCTCACAGCGGATGGAAGTGCAATAAGTCGACGCACCACTTCCTCCCAGGGACTATTACCATTACGACATAAAGAATCATCGACCAGACCAGAGACAAGCGTGGGAGTTGCCCGGATGATATGTGATAATGACTTGATTTTGGGATTATAAGTGCTTGTGAACTAGAGAGTGATTATTTGCTGCCGGCGTCTCAGATTTTCAATTTCATTCAATTCATGTCAGGCCAATTCAATTAAGTACAATTACTTTGCAGGACGAGACTCAAAGGCCAGGTGGAGGTTCGGGGTCGCCAATGTGAACGTATCCATCTTGGACTTCAGGAAATCCTCTTTGGTCTGTCCATCTCCCAGTCTGACATTAAATGCCCGTATGACATGTGCTATGACATATCTTACTTCCATCAAGCCAAGCTGCTTCCCGACACAAGAATATCGTCCTTTTTAGAGTCAGCATAAGTTTGCAAGACAGAAGTACTTAACGTTACCAATTGAGAAAGGTGCATATACTGTCTTGTCTTTGACCAGCTCGGGAGATGTTGTCCAACGTTCCGGGATGAACTCTAGTGGTCTCTCAAAAAAGCGTTCATCTTATTCAACCTGATCAGTTGTCGCTCTGTGGATATACAGCGGGAAATAACTTACCCCGTTGAATTGTATGCATAGGCACCTGAACAATTGTATTACCCGGTACCATAGTGTCGCCTATCATAAGCCCCTGTGGAGGAGTGACTCTCTGTAAACCCGAAGGGACAGGTGGATGTAGACGAAGAGACTCGTCAATGACGGCATTTAGATGCGTGAGGTTTTGGAGCGATGTATGATCTGCGTGTTCTCTCTCACTGAAGTACTTGTCAACCTCTTCTCTGAGTTTATTAACTTGAGAGGGATTCGTCGCCAGCTCGAACAGAAGACCAGTCAAAGTTGCAGAGGTGGTATCACTGTATTTGAATAAGCCTTGGGACACGCCTAAGTGTTTACCAATAACATGGATACCTACCTTCCAGCAACTGCGATCAAATAAGCCTCGGCCTCAACATTGAGCTTTGTTTGGTGTGTCTTTGGATTGCGTTCGTACTCGTCAAGAATCCAAGCAAAGACGTCGGGGTTATCAGGCTTCATCTACTCGTCATCTATTTTTAGCTTTGTTGTAACCTTGCCCAGTGAAGCACTGTACCTTTGAGCGTTCCTCAACTTGACTTTCAATCCAAGCCCAGAACTTTCGGTCCTCAGCATTGACAGCGGGAATGAGCTTCAGGATGGAGATAATCCATGAAATGTGAGCAAGAGCTCCAACCATCTTCATTGAATCGTGCAGTGAAGTCAGGAAATAATGATTCACACCGTCTCGTAACATGTTAAAGGACTTTCCAAATGCAAGATCACCCATGACATCGAAGCTGTAAAAGTTCAACCAGTTGGAGGCGTTGATAGTAGTGCCTTGCATCTCCGAAAGACGGTCGAGTAATTGTGTAGTATATTTCGTGACTCGTGGCTCGTAATCCCGTAGAGCTTGCTACCTGTTAGCCACTTAATAGATAGATATATCAAGAGGCCTGGTCTCACATTTAGAGCTCAGCGCTCTGTCCCAAATCTTTCGCCTATTGCTGTGCTCTTTGTGATCGCGAATCATATGTAACGAGACACGAGGATGCAGGATATTATAGAATGGGCCCTTTGTGCAAGGCGACTTGGCAGAATATATCGCTTCAATCGCTTTTGGGTGGGTAATGGAAAGCTGGGTTGGTCCTGTGGGCAAATTGTTAATTTGGAGAAAGAAACAAAGACAGAATATCCCGACCTAGTCTTACAAAGTCACCGTACTTCTGATGGAGCTGCTCAACCTCCTCATAGAGGTGCGCATTCTTAGTTGTGAGATAGGTCGGATAAAAGTTTGAGATTCGAGCACGGAGAGGGCCAGGGAATCGGTTCAAGGGGTGAAAGGCCATGCGATAGATGAGGATACTACAAAAGACACCCACGATGTGAGCCCCTTCGAGTAACAGAACAGAGATAATTGATAACCTAGTGTTGTTTTGCCAGCCCTTGACCTCGGCCAAGCGCAACAAACCGATTATAACAATGGGCAGTGCAGCATATGCTTGAAGGATGCGAAGTGCAGCCAAATCCCATTCTCCCTTGCGGTAGAAGAGATTGTGTAGGATGCAGCCGCTGACAAAAGAGGCCGCAATGGCCTTAGGGCTTGTGGGATCGATCATCAGGATCTGGTCCATGTTGATCAGACAATATCGTGACAAGTCAATATGAAGGAAACAAAAGAAAAGGTTGCTCTGATTGATGCCGATGAAGGTACTCCAAGGGCGGTTTAAAACAGAGCAATGATGCAAATCCTCGATCAGGTGGACCGAGCCAAGGGCTGTTTAGTGGCATGGAATTTGGCCTCGGCAACTTTAATTAATGAAACAAAACTTGCTCAGGGGAGAATCTGAGGATCGCCACGCGGGGTTATCTCACTTGGCACAGCAAAAGGACTAGCTTATCAGGGGGAACTGCGGGGAATCTGGGGAATGGTGGATTGAGTCAAGGTGCTCTGATATGTAAAGTCGATCCATGAGTGGTCCAATTTGTGCCGCGAGCCGGCAGCCGTGAATAGTGTCTCCAAATTTGACTAAAAACGGAATCGGGTCTATGTGCGAAATGATACCGGCACTAAGCCACTGTACGCGAAGAATTGCCACAGTGAAAGGTACACACGAGTTCACTTGTGCTCACGGTCCCCAAGTTCATGTGTGCTTATGTATGCTACGAGTCATAAGTCTCAACGGCCAACGATGCGATTGGGGACTCTCGCATGAAGTAGCTCTGTCAACTTGCAATTCTGATTTGTGATAGGCTCAATATTGATTCTACTTGTTACGTTTGACAAAGAATGTCTTCGAGTTGCAATAACCTCGCAGCCCATCAACGCCCCATTCGCGTCCTAGACCGCTGTTCTTGTGACCACCGAATGTAGCTGTAGGTTCTATGGCCAAGTGTTCGTTGAACCAAACACTACCGACATCAAGACCTTCGGCAATGCGCATCCCCAGTTCCTCATCAGGCGTCCAAACGGAAGCTCCCAAGCCCATGTCACTGGCGTTGACGCGGGTTACAACCTCGTCTACTTCTGACCACTTGAGCAAAGGCACCACTGGTCCGAAGGGTTCTTCGCTGACAATTTTGCTGTTATCCGGCGGGTTATCCACCACGGTGGGTTGAATAAAGAACCCTTTGTGCTGGTCGTTGGACATATCCCCGCCCTTCAACACCCCATAATTGTTCTTCTCTATATCATCCAGGTGTGCCTTGACACGCTCAAATTGAAGTTTGTTCTGAACTGGCCCCATGAAGGTGCCATCCGCGAATCCATCAGCCACTTTGAGCTGCGACACATGCTTGATGAACCAGGTCTTGAAAGTGTCATATATGTCTTGGTGCACGTAAATGCGCTTGACAGCAATGCATATCTGACCTGCATTCATAAATGCAGCCACGGCAATCTGAGAAGCGGCACTCTCAACGTCTGCATCTGGGCAAACAATGGCAGCATCATTTCCTCCGCTATCCTATGTCAGCTGCTGTATTATGGCATGAGAGATTCATTTTGGGTTGGGCACACTTACAGCTCTAGAGTGACCCTAGTTAAATTCTTACTGGCACTCTCCATAACCTTCTTGCCTGTTGCCGTTGAACCAGTGAAGCTGATTTTGTCGATGCCTGGATGAGCCGTCAACATTGGACCCAAATCATCGCCTCCACTGAGGACCTGTACAACGCCAGGTGGGAAGAAACGCTGTGCAAGCTCGACGATTTTGATGCCGCAATAGGGTGTAAATGGAGAAGGCTTGACGATGATGTAGTTGCCTGCCATCAGTGCTGGACCAAGCTTTCCACAAAGAAGCATAATGGGATCTATAAGCAAGGTTAACTTGAGAGGTGAAGAGGAGGAAAGGCTTTCAACACGTACAGTTCCATGGAACTATTCCAACAACCACTCCGAGAGGTACATAGCGAGTGAAAATATGTCTCTCCGGGTCATTATCTACCTCATCGACAGGCATCTCAAGCTCACATGTCCCAGTAAGCCAATGAGCTCCCCGGGTGATCTCGTGGTCGGCAAAAATAGTCTAGAGTAAGTCTGTAAGCTTCCTCGGGCTACAATTCAAACCAGGATTTTTAACCTACAGGCTTTCCCTGCTCTGCTATAAGCAGACGTGCAAATTCTTCCTTGTGTGCCAAGAGCGCATCTGCCAGATTTTTTATCTTCTCTTTTCGAACCTCAATAGGTGTCTGTTTCCATACTTGGAAGGCAGCGCGGGATGCTTGTACAGCTTCTTCAACATCCGCTTGGGTTGACACAGGGCAGGGTGGCAACGCCTGGCAGGTTGAAGGATTTACACCATTTCGCGTGTCCGCAGTGCTTCTGGATTGGCCATTGATGATGTTTGAGAAGGTTGAGAAATCCAACTTGTCTGAGCTGGTAGTGACAGCCATTGCGGTGACTTTTGCAACTGGTAGATCTGAAGGTTTCGGTTGTAATTGCCCTCAAATGATTGGCAATGGTTCATGTATATTACTCCCGCCCTGATATACGTTGTCCTTGCTCATGTGGAGTGTCTCCGGCTTCTACCCCGCAACCCTTAGCAGATTTGGCCGAGGAGCGTACCCGTATTGAGTTAGTTGCAACCATCACGAGGATAGATTCTATGGCCCGGTTGGCCTGGTATTTCTGCCGAGGGCTTTTCTCGTCGGTTGAAATTTGGGCCTTGGAATTATGCTTGTCACTAGCTTGATGGAGGCTAGTCATGGGCGCGCATCTTTCCTTCATTACACCATGATCCGTGCTTGTTTTGGAGACAATCGGCATCAAATTTCGTGGCCAGCCAATCTTTCTCATCCGAAATCATGAATACTAAGATCATCGCAGCATACGAGCCTCAAGGCACTACGCCTGTCTTGAAACTCGTACACGGATCTGTGCGAACAATTAATTCCAATGAACTCCTTATTCGAGTCGTTGCTACTGGCATTTGTCACACAGATCTCATCTTTTCCACTTGGCCTGCTGATGAGATTCCATACCCCAAAGTCTTGGGCCATGAAGGTAAGTTGTAGAAACATCCCTGGTGTCGCACCATGATCACTGAGATTCGTGTATAGGTGCGGGTGTTGTTGTGGATGTAGGGTCTAATGTGACCAAAGCTCGCGCTGGCGATCTTGTACTTCTCTCTTTCCACAATTGCAAGTCCTGCCATGATTGCAAAGAAGGTCACCCGTCTTTTTGCGCCAAATTTACCGAGATTAATTATGGCGGAGAAGATTCAACCTACACCGCTGAGGGGACTGATTTACGTGGCAACTTCTTTGGTCAGTCCTCTTTTGCTGAACTGGCAGTTGTCAAGGAAACATCTGTCGTAAATGTGACCAACATCATTGAGTCTGAAGAGGAGTTGAAGCTATTCGCGCCGCTTGGTTGCGGATTTCAGACTGGCGCTGCTACAGTTGAAAATGTTGCTGAGGCGAAAGAGAAAGACAGAATCGCAGTTCTAGGTCTTGGTGGCGTTGGATTGGTTTCTATAATGGTGAGAGATGATATTCAAGCAGCACGAAGATTTAGCTGATGGGCCTTTCCAGACAGCAAAAATACAAGGCTGTGAGACTATTATCGGTATTGATCGCATGCCGGAAAGACTGAAATTGGCGACAGCCCTCGGAGCAACTCATGTAATCAACACAGCCGATGAGAGCATTGATATCAAAGAAGAGATCCAGAGAGCCACTGATGGCAGAGGGTCTACCATAACAATTGATACGACTGGCAATATGGGGCTCATCCGAGCAGGTCTAGAGTTCACTGCCAACAGAGGCCAACTGATCTTCGTGGGAGTACCACCACTCGATGCCATGATGGATTTTCATCTTATTACGTTTATGCAGGTATGGACATAGTTGATATCATTCTTTCTTTGTGATGCTAATAGTCGTTAGACCGGTAAGACTATTCGAGGAACCATTGAAGGCGATGCTATCCCTTCCGAGGTATGAGCTTAAACATTACAAGCAACAGTACAGGCTCTAACATGTTTTAAGTATCTACCATTAATGGTTCAGTGGTATCGAGAAGGGAAGCTCCCAATAGATAAGCTGATTAGGTTCTATAAGGTATGTCTCATTCAGTCAGTGTTTGGCACAATGTACTGATAATTATGTCAAGTCTGAAGATTTTGAGGCTGCTATAAAAGATATGAAGAGTGGGAAAACAGTCAAACCAGTTCTTATCTGGTAGTTGGATCTGGATGCTATTTTATTACCATGAAGCATTGTAGTTAATATAACCTCTTAAACATGAGATATAAAAACCTTACCAACCCTGTATGGTTGCATTTACTGACCTTGTTCCAGAGTCTCGGCCCCGTTTTCCCCAGGCACTCCCAGGCACTGTACAACGCTTAAAGATGTACTGGTCAATGATCTGCATTACTGTCTCCGGAGACATGAATTGATTGGCAGGAATTCGGCCTCGGCAGAAAATAAGTGCTCAGGTGTCAAGTCTTGCGGACAACATAAATCTTGTTTTGGCACATTGACTTACTGTTTTAGGACGTAGCTTTTATTGGCGACGAATAGCCTAGTCAAAACTGGCGCAGGCTGACTCAATACACTCGAGTCAACTTTACAAAATGCTGAATTAACAGAGAATACTACAGTGTAGCTAGACTGAGTATGGATAGTCCCTACGCTTCCCCGCGTTTTACCCCGCGTTCAGAATTCTTGCGCCTGTTGCCGGGAAATGGTCTGCAAAGGGAGATTTTAGAATGCTCGCTCAACTTGCTGATCCAAACTTCATCATCATTTTCACTCAAACATGACTCCAGAACCTGCAATGCAGGAAGCAATAACCTCCAGCGAATATCCCCGACGTAAGCGAGCTAGCAAAGCTTGTGTTGCCTGTCGTTCTCGCAAGGTCCGGTGCGATGTCACACATAGACCTCACCAATGCACCAATTGTGCCCTCGATAACGTTCAGTGTGTTGTAAAGGATAGGCGCACAAAGTAGTAAGTTTCCCTGAGTCAACAACACCAATGCATATTAACCTGGCCCAGTCGCAAAAGGTCTCCAGTAATTATTGAAAGGCAGCAGCGGACACAGTTCAGAAACGGTTTGCAGGTACTGCTACCCAAAGATGCAGGACTCACTGCATCCGATGAACCAGTTTCGCCCAACGACACATGCCTCGGGCCAGGGTCTTCAGTAGAATATGGTCCTGACAGCCCATCCATATGCTTCCAGGAGCTTTGGGATCAACCTGAAATGGATTATCGCCTCATCCAGGGCCCCGCAGAAGACGTTCATAAGAGACCTGGTAGGCTTGAGAAGACTGTAGACCAGCGCAAAGGATCTGATCTCACGATCATCCCAGAAAGTCCCGGGACCTATCAGACCGATCCCAGACCAGATTCACAGCTATCCGGTCAATCGCACATTATATACTCTTATTATCCATTTCTCGATCTTGATATCTCTGGTTTGCTGCCTGATGATATAAACTATCTTGAGGCCCAGGGCTGCTTTCGAGTCCCAACTCCAGAGGCTTTGGATGAATTTGTCAAAGAGTACTTTTTACATGTTCACCCAGCGCTCCCGCTCTTGGATGAAGCATGGTTCTGGAACATTTATGCCCGGCCTGTACGCTCCAGATCCAATCTTTCTTTGTTTTTCAGGCCATGCTATTTACTGCATGTAGTGTATGTCAAGAAATACTTATCTCAGTTATGGATTGGCTAACTCTATAGTTTCTCCCTTTCTCAACCCTTCAAGGTCTTGGATTTTCTTCGATACACAAAGCGAGGAAAACATACTACCGTCGCAGCAAGGTAGGTTCACCCTGGCAGAGGCGTCAAGTGAGCAAGCAAATCCTGATTGGTCCTTAAATATAGCTCTTATTCGATCTCTGTAGTGAGAGAAACCTCGTGTCCGGCGCGCAGGGAGCATTGCTCCTATCTTATAATGGAACAACGAAGGACCAAAAACGCACCAATTCTATTTGGCTCTCAACTGCCATCCACCTAGCCCAGGCCGCAGGTGCAGATCAATTCTATACGAGCTTGAACCAGACCTTGACAACGGTAGCTGAACTAAAACGACTCTGGTGGTGCTGTATAGTACGGGACCGGATCCTGCCTCTGGGTTTGCGAAGACAACTACACATTACATCGCTCGATCTTGTCCAAGGAAGCTATTTGCCTACTGAGAAAGACTTCTCCCGAGAAATCGAAGGGTCGCGAGTGTATGGCCCACAGACGAAGCGAACCCTGGTCCGGTTGTTTATCACACTTTGCGAGCTAACTATTCCGCTCACCGATGTCATCAAGACCGTCTATCCTACAGGCCGGCTAAATGATCATAGTTCGCCATGGGTTCATGATATTCAACAGGCAAGCAATTCCTTGCAGTCTTGCGAGGCTGGCTTGGAGGCTTGGTTTGAAAGAGCAACTATCCAGTTCCCAGCCCCTGCTGGTATTATAACCCGCGAAGAATCTCTTGTCTTATACACAAATCTACTTTATATATACTATTAGTAAGTAACCTCCTCAAAATAGTTGTGCCTTTAATATCTCTAACAACCACAAAGTGCTGCATGCTTTGCACTATATCAACACAAAGCTTTCATTATCAGTCAGAGACTGGCCGAATCAGCTTCAGAGCTACAACAAACAAAAAGCAAAATCGAGTACGCTGCCCTTGGAATTACGGAGAATCTCAAAGAACTTATCCAACTACGGTTGGAAAGGTTCCTGCCAATCAGCATGTAAGTTGAACCATGTGTTATACTTTGCCATTGCTGAGATTATTGTGCCAGTGCTGCATATATCGCCGTTCCACTAGTCCTACATATCCTTGACGTCAGGCTTGCAAAAAGGCCATTGCAGATAGCCCAAAAGCAAGGAAAGCTGAACGTATATGTCGAGACGATGAAGGCTATGCAGACTCTCTACGATGGAGTTGATGACGTATGGACCTTTATCCGGACAGCTATTGACTATGCAACTGTGAAAGATGCAGAAATTGGGACAGGCTCCCAGAATAGTCATAATGGAAACAGTGTTGGTTGTCTTGGATTAAGATCAACACTTGTCCATGATACCGAGTACGCTAATGACTGGGGTAATGTCCTCGTAAAGGAACCCATTCTATTCTTCCGACTTTCTCGAACTATCGACCACTCACTGGCTCTTGGGCGTTATTCAGAAGACTCTTCGTTTGGTCTTACACTCTCTTCTTCGGCACGCTTGCCATCTCCTAGACTTCTTTTCATCGACATGGGTTCCCGAGATCAAAATGTCGATGCTGGCACTTCCGAGCTTGATCGGGTGTCTGCCGACAGGGATGAGGCGTCTGAAGCCGGCCAGGATCAATTTTCACTGGCCCCTCAAATGCTAGAGGATATGAATGACTTTGTCACATATGACTTCGGGATAGATGATCTGCAGGCTTCAATCGAGTTGAATGAGTCTGAAATGGGGGTCGGAGAAGTTGAGAGCTCTGTTGCTTAATGTTTATTACTAATATGTCAGAATAATATTGAGTAATTTTATCTTTTCTTTCACGCCAGTGACCAACTCCGCAAACATGCTGACAATTACTTCGTAATGTCGTTGGTGGAGTCAGTCGGTAGCTCAATAGCTCATCGTCTGTTTTTTGCCTGGAATTTGACAGGTAGGTACTGATTGCGAAACAATCGTGTGATATTCTCGATATGGAAATTATTCTGGGAAGCACAATGACGTTGTGTGTCTTCTATTACTACTCGGCTACAATCTACGAGAAACCTTTTGCACATGTCGTGGTCTGCCTGCAAACGCACACTTGAGGCTGCATGTTTTTCGGGGCAATACGAAGTGAAAATAGCTATTGTCTCAAGCACCGGCATTTGGCAAGTCATCGAGGGGGCGGGATTACTGTTCGATACTGACAAGGGGCTCTGTGACGGCATTATGACTTCACAAATGGGTTATTATTTCTCACTGCTCAGACCATATCTCGCTAAAGATCAGATCATATCAGTTCAAGGATTAAACATACAATTCTGTGGAGTTATGTACCGTTGCCAGGATTACTTTGAGGCATTAAACGAAGCTTCCGAGTAAAACTCTAAACTGAAAAGTTAGTTATTACGATGTCTGAGGATCTCCCCTCTGTGTCATTTGAAGGAGAGGCTGGTCTATTAGAGTCTTGGTGGCATTTGGGAACTAGATTTCAAATTAAATAATCCTTCATAATGTGAATCACATAAAGAGTTAAACACTCAGGTGGAGTATCACACACCAGAAGTAAGATACAGGTGGAGTTGCGAACATGCGGTCAAACGATGTATCACATGCTTGCCCTGATGGTTACCATTGCTAACCCTAACCCTTCCTCTCAACACCTCAAAGAATCATGTCATGAAATAATACGATATAAAAAGGCTCCTTAAATCGTTCTCCCGGTTTCTAAACCGTCCCTGATCACGACTATCACACTGTCTCTTACCCCCGTTTCACAAACAAGATCCAGCATGTATCATCTTGAGCTGGAACCATTTGCTGCCAACAGCCGCTGTGCTGTGGCTATTTGTCTTGGGGAGACACCTCTTTGTGTTCCAGAAAATGTCTGTGATCTTGCCAACGCTCTGCAGCAGAAATTTAATGATATCGTCTTCCTCATTTGCGACGAGATTCACAAATACGAGATGATGATACCACGAACTATGACGCTTAGTAGAGCTCAACGAACAGCGGTCAAGAAGGGAGACGAAATAGAGGCAATTCTCAACGATGCTCTCAATTGCCTCAGACAAAAGGGCCAGCTTTCTGCCAAGGTGACCATCCTGCGTTGGTCTGACATCGAAGATCAAGACTATAAGCACCTCTTGGACATTATGTACGATCACCGGAAACCATTCGAGCAACATCTGTGGTCAAGCTCCGAATTCTATATCAAGCGCCGCCTGGCTGTTGCCACGTTGACTGAGGAACGAATTGAGAACTTCACGAAATACACTCTTGCTGAGCTTCCGGTTCAAATCATGGGGCTGAATTACAACAATTACCAGTATACCACCATCTTTCACCCTGTGTACCCTCGGAAGAATCCTGATGGATCACCGGGTAATGTCAACTCCGAGTATGTTTCACCTATCGACAAGGTAGTGCAGGCCTACCGCAACAGCCCAGACGTTATTGGTGACATCTCCCGTTTGGTTCCACACAAGAAATATGGTACTGTGACAAGGGCTTTCTTCGAAAGACCAGTCGACAAAAAATAAAAGAGATGTCAGACACTCGCACGCGAGGCACTGGTAAAGTCCCAGGCAAAGCCCCAGACCATATCAGGGAAAGTAACCATTATAGTGAGAGCAAGTTTTTAGACGTCCTTGAATATAGTTTCTGTCTGTTGGACAGAGAAATGCATCACCTCCTTAGGCAGCCAAAGATGAGATTGAAGTGGGAGCTCGGCAATGATTTGGTATAAGATCAATTACCTGATAATATGTTATACGGCAAGAAACCAGCTTGTTGTGACACGTTTAAAAAGAGGATCTTTGCACGCTTATACTTTCGTTGCACACATAGTATGAAAGTATAAAAACCAAGGTTCAAATTTCTATATATTTCTATTCGGAGATATTATAGTATTTTCAAATAGAATTTAGCTTTTATCATGCCACGAATCAGATCAGAATCCCAATCTCCGCCGGGCGATATCTCATCTTCTTTACATCTGAGTATGTATAAGAGATTTGCATTCCCAACTTTTCATGTTGGCACTTTTTTGTTTCAAGCTTCTCTCTTTTTTGACACCTTATTTCTACCACCAGGATAGTACCCTAGAGAATTCAAGCAGAAGCTCTCGCACTGTACAACACTATACCTCATTATGATCATATCTTGGTTAAGACAACTATTTGGTTACCAGTCCGTCAACCGTCGCGGCATTTCTCGTAAGGCTGATATATACCATGCATGGGATTCGCTAATATTTCCAATAAAGCAGAGATTATTGTCGACGATAATCCCGGTACAAGCAACGGCGGCACCCCATGCGAATTGATTGAAACGGCGCAGATTAACGCATTCCCACCAGTTCTTCAATTTATGCTCATATCTCGGATCTGCCAGACGAGACTCTTTTGCTCCTCATTTAGGAACTGTATGAAGCATCAGATAAGCCTTCCCTGTTTGCATTTTTTGTGCTTCGACAAGTCTCTCGAAGGTACAGACGCCTCTTGAGAGATAAAATCTTTTTACCACATGTCTTTTCTGATCGAGATTGTTGCGAACAGTGCACTGGGTATCGAGCCGATTGGACAGTCGAAGAAACCTCGTATAAGCAGTTGCATTGCTTCGAGCACAAGATACACAACGCAAAAATAGATTCCAAAGGACTGGGGCGTCTTATCAGAATGAGAAATGTTTGTAAGGCTTGTCGACCAGGGCTTGAGTCTCGGCAAAGATCAGGCATCTTCCTGGACTGCAAGTTCGCCGCCCGCAATGCTGAGGACTGGCTGTACTGTTTCTCCTGCAAAGTTGAGCATCCGACCCTTTCCTTCTCGAAGGATGAGATTTGAAAGTACTCGAATCGAAAATTTATTGCAAAAACAGGGTATCTTCGTATGTACGCGCATAAGGTACTGTGTTGAGATGACTTACAGCGGCATCTTGATGAACGCCATAATATAATTGTACAGGAGATCGAGGTTTGGAAACATCCAAGCCACAACCCCCACGGTGTAGAACATCCATCGATGCCCAAGCGCCTCACTCACTGGATGGAAAACTACAGCCTTTCTGCGTCTATCAGCTGATATTCACTCCAGTGAAGATCTTAATGAGACCTTCTTTCAAAGGAGACAAATCACCACAGATGCTGAACATCACAACATGATACCACGCGGCATAGTAAAAGCGGTGATGGAGTGCGGAACAAAAAGGCCTAGGGTACATCGAGAGAAAATGATGGGTCACACTGCAAAAATAACCACCCGCCATTGTCGGGATAATGCAGATTGCGTTGAATTCCATTGTTATCGACGCGTTTTATTGAACGGGATTGGATGGGCTGGGCTGGCACTCGCCTGGTACCATGCTATTAGCCCAGAGTCATATTCATATGCTGGACCATCTTGTGTACCTGCGACCTGCACTGGCGCACCATGCCGGAACTATTACCATTGTACAATGGCAAATGGGCATGGAAGAAAGATATCTGACAGAGGGAAAGTGAGTAGGGTCAAGTTCTTAGGCACAATTTTCTCGACCAGAATAAAAAAAAACACTGTATGATCAGTACCTAAGCATTCATTTTTGCTGACGGAGTTTTCCGTGCGCTTGTAGGCTATAGGACAATAGGGATATGCACGCTTTCGGGTGCGTGACTGCGGCTGACTGTCATGGGATCATTAAAGCCGAAGGTAGTTTATTAGCGCGTCCCGGCAAGACAGCGGAAGACGCGGTCCAGAATTTTATCAACGTCCCTGCAGGTTGAACCGCGTTGGTGGATCAGGCTGTGAGCACTCAGAAGCGTGGGGTCATCAGGGACGAAAACGTTTCGGTAAATTCAGGGATAAACTTGCAGCGCATTTTGATAATATTACCCAAGTCTTTTTGTCACTCTGATTCACGTTCTCATGTCTTTTACTCCCTTAATGTCAAGCTCATGTCACCCACCAATTTTGCAGTCATGATTTAGTTTAGTTCGCAAGAAATAACCCTGGTCTGACAGCTCCTATCACGTACTTTGGTCAAAGAACCGATGATGGCGTTCTGCTTATACTATTGGCTGAACTTAACACGTCACGCTCTTGGCGTCGGTGGTGTCAATAGCGTGGAATAGCTAGCGCAAGTGTTATGCTGGTTCACGGCGCGGGCCTCTTGATGTCCAGGGGTGCCTGCGGGGGCCTTGTTTAAAGATGGTACAGTCCGTAGAATATCGGGGAGCCGATACCGTGTGGACGGTACCCACTGGATGAAATCACTCATTGTTTGGATCGACAAACGGCAAATAGTTCACATACTAGATCTAAGACAGTTTTACATAACGTGGGCCAATTCAGACCACGCAAAGACTTGGCTAGGCGCACTTGTACATCACTAAAGGCTGACAGTAGAATGACGTGGCAGACTACGCCACTTTAGCACCCGAATTGGAACTACTGCCATGCAATGCCAAACTCAGTTGGTTCTCGAGATAGCTGGGCAATGAATGATTTGCCATGGCAGGGGTGGAGTAGCTGAATTTCTGACAAGGGGTTCTATCATGTCAGACGACAGCCGCGCGAAGCTAATTTGTCGATCCCGCACTATTTGGCCCAACCGCGATGCCAAGATCAAACATTGCCTGATTACCTACTCTCACTCTGCCGATTGGGCCACTCTCATTGGCCACAACCACGAGGAATAGCGGACGTGCCGGATCGATCGAGGCAAACAATAGTTTCTTGGTAGATTGCGCTCTGACCAGTGATCTCTCAGATGTGCAGTAGCACGGCGCGATGTCTCAGTTGTACTATGGAGAACCTGAGATAGTTGGGTACCAGTTGGGCAACTGTTGCCTGTTTGGGAGCTGAAAATGCCTCATTCTTCTGAGTCTGTCATGATCTCCTGATTTTGGACTCCTGAACGTCAGCCGAAGGAGGGAGGTATTGTTACTGCAGCCCTGAATGCAACAAGGGTTATACGGGCTCTAGGACTATCATGGCACACGGCAAATGCATGTTGGTTCATACAGCGAATAGAATTAAGGGAAGATCTACAGTACAGGAAGCCATCTCAGCCTGACCAGGTTATCTTGTCAGACCCGTGGTCCCGAGCGCAATAAGCTGCGCCATGCAAAGCAACCATGCCAACACTGCCGTGCATCCAATGACAAAGACTACAAAGTACATGAACTCGAGGGGTCTCTGAAAGAACCACAATTTACCCTCGGCCCGGTCATTCTTTTCTTTTCCTTGGATCCTCCCATCCGGCACGTATTTGAAATCAAGGATGGAACCACCTCCGAGACCTTGGTTACTGTGGATTATAGCGCTATGCAGCCCTTCCCGACAAAGATCAACTACCTTATCATCCAAGGCAGGGATCCATCGCTGCAGGCTAGCCAAGCTCCACACCAACCAGCAGTGGCCTCTAAAGCAGGCGTATGAGTACCAACCAGGCCGTCCCATGCCAAGTTGGTTACAGATCTCGTGGCCATTTAAGACGCGACTAGCAGCCTGAATGAAACCATCCGAGATGTTCATGGGCGGTAGATCCTTGAGGGCCTCAACAAAGTTGTATCCAATGACAACAGAAGTTGGTGTCACAAGGAGCTCGTTATAAGCCAAGCTTTCCATCACAGCCTTAGCTTGAGTTGCTGAAGTGAAGTACTCCTGAGGCGCTCCAATGACATGGGCCACGTAACGCCAAAGGGCGATGTAATCCTCAACTTCTTGTTTCTCTGGGGTGATCCCCATAAGAGGGAGCTGAAGCCAAGCATGGTTGCAGCTGAATGTCGCAATTGCATGTATCGAGTCAAGGGTGTTGATGGGAATTCCGTGGGTGTCTTGATCGAAGAATCGGCATTTAGACGCGGCAACTTTGAGGATCTGCTGTCTGACCATTGAGTGCAGTAAGCGAACCCGCACAATTGACTTGTGACCTGCACCGCCGGGTCTCACATAATCAAGAGAGTGGGTGACTTGAAGGACAAGCTGGAAGGTTTCAAGAAGCCGGCGTCTCAAGACACGAGTGCTGAAGCCTCCAGTGCGAGCGAGTACCTCGACTACGCTGGTGGAAGCAGAGTTCTCACCAACGAAGCCTTGAAAGGCGAAACCTATAAGGTTTGCGAGGGCGTAGCGGTAGAAGAAACGCTGTCCTCGGGCAATCTGCTCCCAATCGACCCAGTACGGGACAGTATGGACCTCGCTCCAGAGCTGCGAAAGAACTTCGTTCTGGTCCTGGTAGTGCGCGAGGGTCTCAAATAAGTCCTTCCTGCCAACATGATGACCTTCTTGCTTGAGCTGTTCGTGGATTGACTGTATCTCCTTCACAGCGGCAGCGCCAAGTTCATCACATTCGTAGCGTAGAGGGTCTGTATGAGATTTCGGAATATGCTCATTCGTCCATGTGAAAGAATGGTTTCCAATGGTACGGAGAGATTCCTCAGTTGTGCGTGCTGTAAAGAATTTCATCGTGGAATAGATAAAGGGGATATGATTTCTGTGTGGACGGTTTTGAGAATATCGAAGTGTTTTTGCGAGAGAGCAGCATGGATATTGCCTCATTTTAAGCTTGGGGTACCCCAGTGTCCCCGAGATTCTAAGTCAGAGTCCTCTCTCCCTTGACGCACAGGTACATTCAACGCTTCTTGGTACCCAGATGTTGCTCGGGGGGTCTCCGGCTTTCTCCATTTCTCACACCAACGATCAACATAACGAGGGGGTGGGCTGTTGGTGGATGCTTACTTTCTAGTCTCTCACTCCATGATTTAGATCTGAACCATCCCCACGGTGTGTGTGCCTCGTCTTCCAATAATTTGTAAAATCGACCCCTGTCTACGCATCACCTGGTATGACATGTTCGCCCGAGGTGAGAATGATGTCTAGGACCTATGATTCCATCATGGGTTAGAGCGTATTTAGTCTCGAGCTGAAATGAAATGACGCGGGACGAAGGGAAGCTGGCTCATTGGCAACGAGGCTTTGTCTCTGAGATCCAATTTTGCTTGTTCACAGCAATCTATTTGAGTGTGCGTGGCGCCCAACCAACCTCAGGCCCTTTTCTGCATGTCCAAGACCGTATTCACTCACTCACTCATCCATCATTGCTTCCCCCACAATTCGTACCTGCAGCATCGATCATGCAGGTGTCCACTACCAAGAACATGGATTCGAGAAGACCCGTAATCCTTCCTGACTTGTTCAAAGGCTTTGTGGTCCAGACTCCTCGTATCAATCCCAACTATGAAACAGTGAAGCCCATTTCGGAGAGATGGCTTGCAGAGTATGCTAGTCCATATCCTTCTTGATTGTTGGTCATGCTGATGCAATATCAGGAAGTGTTCGTTCTCTCCTCGAATGAAGAAGAGGGTTGAGTTCTGCAACTTTGCCATCTTTATTTCTATTGCAGCCCCTGATGCTCCATTCGACAAGCTCAAGACCATGTGCGACTGGGGAAACTGGGTGAGTGAACTATGCGACTGTTGGCGTTGGGGCTATCTAACATATCCATCCAGGTGTTTCCTTTCGATGACAGTATGTCCTGTTACTCATGCTCGTGAAGCACGTGATTAATTGACGATACCAGTGTTTGATGAAGGATCATTGAAATCCGACCAAAAGCGGTCGCAGGTCGTCATTGATAGTCTTATGGCAGATATGCTAGACAAAGTTTATACAAAGCCAAAGAGTCCTGTCGTGCAGGCTCATGACGACATCTTCCGAAGAGTATCACAGGTAAGTGCAGCTTCATTGGCATGGCATACATACGATCTGACATAGGATTACGCAGGGTTCGACTGCTGGTAAGTCTTGCATCCGGATCAATCCTATGGCAATCTTACTAATAGCCTCAGGTGCACGGAGACGATTTGCTCTTGCAATGAAGCAATACACTGATGGAGTAGTCCATCATGTGAAGCACTTTTCTACCAATAGCATCCCTAGTGTCCAGGAAATGCTAGAGACAAGGCGCCTTTCTTCGGGAGTGACACCTCTATATCATCTCATAGAGTACGCCCATGATATAAACCTCCCTAATGAAGTATTTCAAAACCCTGTTATTCAGACGTTGGAACTCCTGGGTTCTGACTTTGTCTTGCTGTAAAGATCTCAAGATTCTGTCACTCTATTCATTGGCTCATTGGTATCTTAGGTCTAATGACATTTTGTCATACCGAAAAGAGGAGGTAAGTCGACCAATTCCACAAAGCACCCGATTGCACAGACTCTAACAGGGGGCAGAATGACGACTGCCCGTTCAGTATGGTGGCAGCTTGTCGAATGAGCGGCCAGTCCCCTCAAGAGGCATTTAATACTGTCGGAAATCTCCTCGAGGAAAGATACCAACTATGGCAGAGCGCAGTTGATCAATTGCCCAGTTGGGGACCCGAGATCGATGCAAATGTTGCACGGTACATTGAGGGCATTCAAAATGTTGTCCAGGCCAACATCACGTGGAGGTACGAAAGTCAACTCACCCGAAAATGAAACCAATAAAGTGCTTACATGTGACAGCTTCCAATCGGGAAGATATTTTGGGAAGCAAGCTCCCGAGATCCGACGGACAAGAATGATTGACGTGATGGTTGATCCGCCGTTTTTGCGCACGAGACAAGTTCAATCGGGCTGGTCTGGAAGGGTTGTTGGAAC
This sequence comes from Fusarium beomiforme, assembly GCA_002980475.2. Taxonomy (NCBI): domain Eukaryota; kingdom Fungi; phylum Ascomycota; class Sordariomycetes; order Hypocreales; family Nectriaceae; genus Fusarium; species Fusarium beomiforme. The sequence goes on from PVQB02000238.1 coordinate 29,824, forward strand.
GATATTCAAGAGGTTCTTTGAATCGTTTGTCCTTTGCTTTGTGTTTATTTTTTACTTTACTATCCTCAAGGGTTGACAGACGCGATAACCTGCAGCAATGGCTGCGGTGTTAAACCGGCTGTAATAATTACTTTAGACTGAACAAAAGATCAAATACTGAGACAAATAATCAGCTTCACAATCAAGATTCAGTCAGTGCGCCGATCTGCTAAACAAGCGGACAGCGGGCGGGGAGTCGGGACAGGGCTTGAGAAGCATCATTCTGTTCTGTAAAATGCTTGTGCGTCAGTGAAAATCCCGCTTTCTAGGGAGACCAGGGGGTCAGAAAACAAGATGCCAGGCGTAGGTGACAAAAAAATAATTATGTAATAAATGCGCACTTATGGGTGCCTTTTGGTCAGTTTATTCTTGTCCCAAAGGTAGGGAGAGCTGACATGTCTACCATTGCCTAATTGAACCTTAGACTGCGACATGGCTGCAAGATAGTGGATCGATCGCTTCCAATGAACCAATACATTGCTTATTTCCGGCCGCTAATGCGTCTCAGTCAGCAACTATCCACTCCATTCTGCGAGGGGGTCAGCAAAAAGAGCGGGATTTCGTGCTGTGTGTGTCATGCTGTTGGTGAGGCTGTATCATCTCACTTATGCACTCTTTTTTCGGGCGTAATGCCGAAAGCTTTCGGCCGACGTATTTCGGCCACCACCGACTTTTTGCAGTATTCCGATAGACATCTAGTTCTCTTATACATAAATCGCTAACCATGTCCAACATTAAGACTTGTTCGACCTTACCTGGTGTATTTGTGAAAATGTCAACCAAACCGCTGACTAAAACACCTACCCTGAAACGCACACGAGGCCAAACAGAGGAGCAAGATAGCAATTATGAGACCTCCTCATCAACCTCGAATCTAATTAACTTTATGCAAGCGGACGGGGACTGGCAAGAGACCGCATTTTCGTACTCCTTAGTCAGTCTATTTTGCCTGAAAATAAACTTGCAATAATAGGTCTTTTGTGGCTAACCTTGCTCATAGCATCATAACAAGGCGCCATTCAACCTTGCAACCCTCGATCCTAGCGCTGACTCTCAATTACAAAATGCACTCCGCTTTCTTCCTGCCAAGACTCAATTGGGTAAGCATCTCGTAATCTGCCACTGCTTCCCATTTGACTTACTTTCCAAGACGCTCTGATTGAGGCATTCTTCAGCAATGTCAATCACCATTACAATTTTGTACATCCGCCGGCCTTCATTCGTCAATATGTAAATTGGTCATGCAGAAGGTCACAAGGATGTCTTCAGGATATTCAGCTCACAACGCTCATTTTCATGATGTGTGCTTGTGTCACTCAGCACCTTGACGAGGAGACCCAAACAACACTGGGTATTCATTTGACCCAACCCTCAAAAGATGTTTCCAAGGCCTATCACGATGCTGGACACCGGCTTGCAGAGGCAATACCGGTTGGATTCTACCATCTTACTAACCTTCAGTGGAAAGTCCTTTCTATTTGCTGGTTCAAAGGCGAAGCAAAATTCACCGAAGCGTGGCATACAATTGGGTTAGCTGTACAAGAGGCATATGAGCTAGGTAAGCTTATTTTATGCAACCATACTCAAACCCACACTCAACATCAATGCAGGCCTCCACAAGTCTCGTCCTTTCTCGACTCAAGATATTGGGGCACAGATCGGTCGGCGAGCTTGGCGCGTGCTATATTGTTGGAACTGGTACGTAAAAAGTGAGGGCTATGTATTGTTCATGCACTGACATTCCCCAGGCAATTATCTTCTATACTAGGCCGGCCCTTCATCATGAATGACATTGATGTCGAACCCGAACTACCTGACCTAAACAATACACCGCCAACACCAACACTTCATACAAAGCTTCAGTATCAACTCATCTCTTCTCTTGCGAAACGATGGCAAACACCACAGAATATCAACTCACCATCCAAGGTTCATGATTACAAGAAGATGGTGGAAAATCATATATTTTCTTTACCAGCGGTATTTGCTTTGTGTGATCCAGACACTTCGAAAGATGACGAATGGCCATGGATAGTGACGCACCGATACTACATCCAGACAATGGCTTATTTCATGATCCTGCAGCCATACAAAGCTTCCTTACTTGATCCATCGGCAGATCTATCTCTGCATGACATACAGCAGTTGAGAACAGAAGCAGTACAGTGTTCTTTGAAGACGTTGCAGATCGCAACTCAATGGGCATCTCGGGTCTCGCAAGGCGATGGACAATTCCATCTTGTTGTTTTGTGTCTATTTGATACTGCGGCTTTCTTGGCTATGTGCTTGCAAAAGGATCAGCACAATTTTCCTCGAAGAGAGGAAGTGGTACTCGCAGTCAACGGGGCCTCGAAAACACTAAAGAGACTTCGGTCGATATCTCGTGGAGCTCAATCTTCATATGGGCTTTTGTATAAGATATTACGAAAGATGGACTGGGATACCATAGATAGCTGAGCTACTTAATGAGTTATGACTTATGACACATCCATGATTCCTGCCACGCCGCTCAAACGTCAAAGGGTATTATTTTCCATCTGCCCAGAACCTCTCCAGAGCACCCTGGCGAACTTCATACGCCCAGTGATGACACGTTTGATGCACTACAGGGCTTACATCAACGTCATCTTCATCTCTATCGTCGTCTGCGAATACCGTTCGAATCCCCAAGGCCACGTACTTCTTGAGTAATATCCGTCGCCAACGCCCTGTCTCACCAACACATTTCTTCCAACGACTGATCTGGCGCTCGTCATCGAAACATCGACGACCCATCCAGAAGCGGCAGTACCATTGAAACCAGCCCCGAATGTCGTACTCGTGGGCAATCCACCCAGCTGCTTCCCATTCTTCAATACTTTGTCCACATGCAACGCCGTATTTGTTGATCTCAGGGTTGTACATATCGCTGGTGAGGTATTCTTCCACGTTTAGTCCTGCCGTCCATGACGATGGGAGTTCTCTCCAATCATCTTGTATCGTGATGCCGAGACGCTTGGAGTATAAGGGTCGCCAATAAGAACCCCCAAAGCTTCCCTCGCGAATGACCTCCTCTGGTGATTTGTTGGGGCGGAAATCGGGATTAGAATCAAAATGGAACGTCCCAAACGCGTCACGGACGGGTTCCTCAGCTTCGGGTTCCCATTTCGTCCATCCATCTATGATGGACTTAATGTCTTTGGTGTTTTCGGTGATTAATTCAGGACCTGAACTTGTTGACTGGACTGTGCTGCTACTGGCCTTTTGGCTCTTCTTCGTATGTATGCGGGAACTAGATCCTTGTGATGCAGAAAAGTCATCTTGGACCTCATCATAACTTGGTCGTATGCTGGCTTGTGCAATGCGCTTCGACTGCCTTGTAGGAACGCGTGGTGAAGTGGTTTTTCGTTTACTACTTTTACTGGCAGTCTTGGGTTGAGATCCGAGCTTCGGTATGGGGTTCTTGAGTTCTTTAAGAAGAAGCTCATTTTGCTTAATGTTTTCTTCTCTCCGGGCTGCAAAGTCTGTCATCTCGACATGTGAATGTACAGAGTTAGAACGACGGTAGAAACGCTTGGGTTAAGTACCGAAACACTACGTCATAGACCTCAAGTCGAAATTCATCCGCATACGGTTAGCGTAACAGCCTCACCTTCATCCTCAGGGTAGTTCCATAAATTACTGTGGTTGTCTTTTATTGTTGTAATATCCTTGAGCATCAGCCTACGACTGTCTTCATGTGAAAGGAAGAGGATACCCTTTTCCCATCTCTTAAATTTACGAATCCCAAGCATAATTGCATTGTCAAAGGGCAGCAATCAATCACAAATCCATTATCCATGCAACCTAGGCTTTCAACCCCATTTGACTAGTATCATAGCCATTCTCCTCCAGATAAGCTTTGAAGCGCGCATCTTCCTCCTCGAGTGTCTTGGGGTGCTGGGCAGGTCGTCAGTACGTGTTTAAGGTAGAAGCGTTCAGAAAACAGCTGTAAGAAACCACTTACATTTGGGATCAAGAACCAAACACAAAGAACTCCAACAACCGATATAGCACTGCCAATGAGGAAAACGACTTGTTGCCCTTTAAGCTTATCATCAAAGCTGACAAGACACTTACTCAGCGCCTGTGTGCCAACCGCAGCTCCAACCTTGCCGATAGCTGCAGCAAATCCGAGGAAATGGCCTCTAAGAGGAGTGGGGAAGCTCTCGCTGCTGACTAAAAAGTTGCAGTCTCCGGGACCTACAGACAAGAAAGTCTGGAAGAGACCATAGAGTGCAACAAAGGCAGGGAATGCTGAAGGGCTACTGAGAGGATACATAGTTCCTCCGATGACAAAGCCAAAGATGCACACGATAGACCAGCCTAAAGCATATGTTTGGCGTCGACCGATGCGGTCCATAAGCAACGCACCGATGAATGCGCCAGGAAGGGCGAAGAAGTTGATGAGCGCCGACCAGCCAATGGACTCTTGCATAGTCTGGTTGCTGGAGAAACCAGCAACAAGAGTTGGTGCTAAGAGGTTGAAGGGATAAACGACAGCATCGTAAAGGAACCAGGCAGAGCAGCAACCCAGAAGAGGCTTCCAGTAATACTTTATGGCAAGCTTGTATGGAATCTTATGCTGAATAGCATGCTTCTGATACTGCGTGGAGTCCATCAAGCGAAGGCGGAAGAAGAAAATGGCAAGTGGGAGCTAGTAGGAGTTAGTTAAGAGGTATCAGCTCTTTCATCAAGCTAAGACTTACAACAATGCCAATACCAAAGCAGGTGCGCCAAATACCATCATTAGGGACACCTTTGTATGCCGCAATGACGATGAGGGACACGATACTTGAGGCTACGAAGCCAGAGATGATAGCCGCGTTGGTACTAACCGCAACAAGCATACCACGTCGCTTTCTCATCGCCTCGGTGCTGTCGGCAGATTCTACCGCCTGTGAAGTACACACAGTATACTCACCGCCTGTTGAAGTCTAATGTTAGCATCTCGCCACATCTGTATGTGCGAAGAGACATACCTGCTCCAACACCAGCAACACCACGGCCAATAACCATCATCCAGAACATACCCTCAACGGTGGCGCCATGCGCTGCGGTTGCAATGACAATACCCTATATTAAGAGTTGATAAGACGATTGTATCAGAGCCAGAGGGCCAAAGCTACATACCAGGACCAAGAAGAGAGTTGTCAAGTAGATACCAACACGTCGGCCAAAACGGTCAATGCAGAGGCCAAACAGAAGCATACCAAAGATATCACCAATCAAGATAGAATTAGATAATCTGGTTTTTACTTCAGCAGTCATCTGCTTTGGGTATCTTTCCAAGGTCAGTACCTGCAAGCATCAGAATGACAATGGATTGATAACATACAATTTGGCCAGCACAGTATTCATGTATCCAATAATCTGGATATTGTAGCCATCAGAAAAGAGAGCAACGCCTTGGACCAAGACATCGAGTTGACCAGGAGTACGTTGGGCAGGTTCGTTAGACTCGGTTTCGGCAGAAACACTTTCATCTGATGGCACTGCGAGAGACTTGTCTGCAGGCATCTCGTGCTTGTTGGGGATGAGCGCCATGACTAGACCAGATCTTTACAACGAATGTAAGTGATGAAAGCTTTATCGACTTGAGGATGCAATGACAAGGTAACATTCTGGCTCTTGTATATATATGTGTAAAGTCATTTTTGGAGACCAACGCTATGTAACACTAATCCCAGACATCTGGGACGTTACTGTCGTATTAAACTCTGGAATGAATTATCCCGAGCCATGCCTTGCCAAAGCATCAGTAGTATTACACGTATGGATAAAATCCTACCCAGAGTTAACCGATCTTAGCAAAAAAAATGGAAATAATCATGCAACGAGCGACTTGAAGTCACTGAACAGGCACGTGGCTTCGGCCAACCCAAGCAATCGGGTGTTACGTGCCGGTGATAATGGAGCCTTATGCCGTTAGTGGCGCCGTATGAACATCTTGGCCCGGCAGATGGTTCCGTGGAAAGTGGATCGTTGATCGCACGTGGTCGAGGTAAGCTTATCGAGAAGCTAACAGTTCTTGTTCATTTTTATCAAGTCCAATTCCAATTCAAAAGAGCATCCAGGGTCCACTTTACTCTGAAATAGTGCCACTATCCTGAATCAGTATCCTGAAGATCCACATGCAAGGCGAGAAAATATCGGCTTGAACATGATGACAGTATGATTTGAGATAATGCCTCCCTCTCAAAGAAATTTCTCACTTCTAATCAAGCAGACAGAAACTTGTGAGCGAAAGCTATGGACACCATCTCATTGATACTGAGTGTCATTGATGCTGTCATAGCAGCTACCGCACTTACGCTGCGCTATACTTCTCTTTTGTTTCTCCGTTTTGTAAGTTGATACGCTTGCCAATAAGCTACCTCACAATACAATCGCAAGCAATGGAACACCAAATCATTGACATCTAATAGCATCCAATTGGGAAAAAATATTTAGATCGCATTTACGGGAGTTTTGCCATATTCCTATTCGCCTTTGCCGTCCAGTTCATTCTCCTCAAATGCAACAAGCGCCATCTAAGGAGGTCTCCAGGCTCTGCTCTGTTCCTGGGTCTTATTGACGTCAACCGACCGTTTTCAACGGCAGGCAGCTTTTTGATCAACTTGGCCTGTCTCGTCGCTGTTTTCGACTTTCTTTCCCGAGGCCACCTTTTTCACCAGAGTACCGAGTTATCATTCTCTCGGGTTGGCTATGTGGATTCTTCAACAGCTCGAATCGTCCTAAGGGCCCCCATCTCCGACCATGTTGAGATTACGGTCACTTCAAGCTCTTTAGGGGAACCACAAACCTACCAAATTGGATCTGTTTTTCTGGATGCGAAATCTGACTACCTTGGAACAATCTTGATCCAAAACCTCAAGCCAAACACAAAATACACATATTCCACAAATGGAAGCCATGATGGATCCTTCCAAACATCCTCTGAATCTGGTGGTGGGCGTTGGAGTCTTGCCACTTCGAGTTGCATCAAGCCGTTTTATCCATACAACCCTTTGGACCATGGACTCCGTATCAAGGGACTAGAACATCTAAGCGCCTACGTGTCTGAAAATCCCGTGGAAATGGTCCTCTTTCTTGGTGACTTCATATACATTGACCTTCCTATACCACTTGGATGGGATGCCGATGCGTACTCAGCGGCTTATCGTCAGGTATATGCCTCTCCCTCATGGTCAACCCAGCTTCGCGCAATCTCTTGGGTACATGTGTATGATGACCACGAGATCATAAACGATTGGGCTGCGAATGACACAGGCCTTTACAAGACGGCCATTCAGCCATTCTGGAGCTACCATGGAAATGCGAACCCGGTATCAGAATTTGGCCCCAATAAGACGTATTATATCTTTCGGCATCAAGGTGTAGCGTTCTTTGTCTTGGATACCAGACGATATCGTTCAGATAATGCGATAACTGACGGACCCGATAAGACTATGCTTGGCGCATCACAGTTGGCTGCACTGACAAAGTGGCTAAGATCAGAGTCTGATTGGAAAGTAGTAGTCAGCAGCGTGCCATTCACGAGGAATTGGAGGGGACCTGATTCAGCTGATAGTTGGTCGGGGTTCCTCTGGGAGCGTGAGCTAATCCTCGACACAATGAAACAAAATGGCGGAGCTATTATCCTCAGTGGTGTGAGTTTATTTCCTTCCCTGATCTGCCCTTGTTGTAAGATACCATCCTACAACTAGCGGCTGACATGACTCAGGATCGCCATGAACATGCTACTACAAAATTCCCTGCAAAAGTAGAAGGAGAGAAGCCAGTCATTGAGTTCTCCACTTCTCCATTGAGTCAGTTTTACGAGCCATTCGACAGGTTTCACCGAGAAATTGAGCCAACAGATATATCAATATACTCACATCCATGGGGAACTTCAAAGTTTGGAAGGGTCACATTTGATACAACAGAAGCAACCAAATTGCTCCTTCATTACGACCTCATTGTAGATGGAGCTAGAGTATGGCAGTATGATTGGGAGATTCAACGACATTGATTTACTGATACATGATCTGTGGATAGTACTATGAATCACAGAAGGATGTCTGAGAAGGACTGCAAGTTAAAGGGTTATAATTTCTGAATTGTGACCTAGATGTGTTATTTGAGTTGATAACTAGGACTAGAAGTATATATTTGCCTCTATGAACTCAGTTGACTAGGCCTGAAAGTTAAGATCCCCATTGGTTTGAGATTACAATTGCTACCAGTCCTATGGAGGCAGAGGCAAAACCAGTTCCATCAACTCAGCGGGCTCTTATTAAAAGTGGAAGCCAGAAAACTCAACATTATAGCCAACGGTGCCACAATTCAAGTAGGCTGGCTCTTGTTCCTTGCAAGATGCTCCTAGCTCAAAAGTAGCCTCATAGATGTCGCCATGGGCTGCCTTGCTTTGGACCATACAAATCCCGCCTGCCACTCATGATTTACAAAATAAAAGAAAAGATCTTCGGTAATGTCCCTCCCTATGCAATGTGTAAGCTGCTGTGTCTTGGTAGGCGGGGATACTTTGTGCACTTACATACAGCAGGACCAGGATTTGAACGGTTTTCCCAGGAGCGCAGGTTGTCAGTCCAAAATCGGGTATCGTAGTAAGCCCGGCAATAGCTTATCTTTCCACTTGGATCGGGAATATCAATTCCTGTATCAAGGCGCTTATGCAGATAACCATCCTTTTCATATGTGATATACGTTTGGACGGGCAATATGCGATTGAACTGCCAGTTAACAATAGCGGGGGTTGTGGATAGTCTTATTGATTCCGTGTCGTTGCCAATTGGCATTTTCGTGCCAATCGACATCCACGCCGTCGACACGGAAGATAGGGGCACTGCGGAGTGGAGGGGTAGTCAATCCGATGAAGGTAGCTCCGGCAGTGGCACCCGCAGCGGCGATGAAGGTCAAGAGATCAGTCAGGATATCAACACCATAAGTAGCGTTGGTAGCAGAGTCATGAGCGCAGTCGATAGTGGTGTTGTGAAGTGCGACGAAGAAGGCACCGGCACTAAAGGTTGCAGTACTCACCAGGATGGTCAGCGCCGTAATGGGCTCACGAGCTGTCAGCAGAACAGGCAGAAACATGCCTACTTGGAATAACGAAGAATGATAGAACGTGCCAAGGCGGCGTTGCCGTGGAATGTGCATGAAATTGAGAACCTGCGTTTCTGATAGCAGATCGACCGAAACATGAGCGCTCAACCTTAGGTTGCATCCCGTATGGCCGTGATTCCGGACGTCGCCCGCCGAGTCTTTACCGGGGACTGTGCCGAATAGACGGTAAGTCGTCAGCCGCGTCAGCGGCCTCGTAGCAACCGGGTAAGTGAACTTGTCTGCTCGGTATTCGAAATAATGAAGCTTTCGCTCGCGTGAAAGTGGGCCTGCTAGCAGTATTATCTGCCACAAAAGTAAAGCAAGCTGTGCAGATTGTCCCGAAGGAACAGACTAGCCAATAAGAAGGTTTATTACGCATTTCTACTTAAAAACTCTGCTAGGACCTCTTAAAATACTGGCTTTTTTTTTTTTTTTTTTTTTTTTTTTTTTTTTTTTTTTTTTTTTTTTTTTTAGTACAATAGGATTATAAGAGGGTATAAGCTAATAAGAGGTGGTAGATTTCCTCTTTTACCGAAAATGGGACGGATAATAGGGATGTAGAGTTATTAATAATTTTTACCGATTTTAAGTAAACGTCCATAGTAATGATTTCTCTGTTTTTAAGCCCTCTTTGTTTATATCTATGATCTTAGCAATACTTTCTTCTTACTTTGTTAATACTGTTTTGATCTGGTAGAGTATTATAAGAACAATGGATAGTGCAACCCAAGATATCTGAGGAAGGAATACAAGAAGCTCCTGGTTTCTTCTGCGCTTTTTCAGCTAATCCTGAACAGTCATTTGTGGAGCAACCAGACAAATAGAGCGATGCCGCGGCTGGCGGATGAGGTGTAAAGACGACGCAGTCATAGCACTGTGGCGGTATCACCTGATACCAGATGCGCAGTCAATAGTGTAGACAGACTAAACCATCTGGAGAACATATTAGTGGTGTAGGCGCGTGAGCGAGAGTGTGTGTGAGCGTATGACTAGGAACGTCTCTCGATATGTTAGAGCGCGTGGGCTTGAATGTATGCGAAAGGAGTGTGTAAATGCGGAATGTCCTGCGCAGATATCATAATATGTCGGAACGAGAGAAGGAAGCGCAAATTTCCCTTACTTATTGTCTTTTCTTTTAGTTTGGGTTGTTGGTGTGTTTGTATGGGTTTATGTGTTTATATTTATTTCTTTATGCTTGGTATAGTCGTATGGGAGGTAGGGAGGGAAAGAAGTTGGAATAATGGGATCTAGGGACAACGAGGTGTACTTATAGATTGGCCCCTTGGTCTTGCTGCACTTCATGTCTAAAACACATATGCTAAAGACCGGCTGAGGATAGATGTTCGAAATAATCGGGACAGTCAAATCGACCTAGGGTAATCTTTTCATATTTATTGATTAATTAGCTTGACTGACTTTACTAAAATAGAACTTGTTGTAATTACGTGTATTCAAATACACCATAGTATTGACTAACTAACTGAAGTAATGCGGAGACTATCCTTCGGCTATATAAAGGCTCCCAAATGTTAATTACTCCAGTATTACGTTACTTATAATAACTTAGGTTTTGGGCTGATTGACCTGAGCTATTTGCCGGATTTACCTTTTGCCTGACCTTGTATTGATAAAGCTTGTGAGCCTATATTTAACCACCCAGTTGCTGTATGTATATATGGCGTTGCATGATAACCTACCTCTAGAAGGCCATGAGGTGGCAAATGACTATGAGATGGCAAATACGCATGGAGCGAGACATTGAGAGGTGATGCAATACCGTAAGCATACCAAAGCTCGATATATATCGATTCGTGGTGTGGATGAAGAACCGGAATGCTGAGGACATCTGTATCGCCACGCAGATGAGAATTAATCCGGCTATGCCATGGGTGAGATCCATTTGATTTGAAGAATTGCAGAACTGACGAGACCACGTCTATTCCCAGCACCTGAAAGGCTCAAATAAGGTCAAGATATATTGCCTCGAACCAGGTACGATTCTTCTGAGTAAGGATAACCTCCCTCACACTATATGCGTGGCCATCCTTTATAGTATTGGGCGGAAATCTCCACCGAATAGTGGTTGAGGAGCAGACGGTTTCGACACTGTCTATAGTCTCGCCTTCTCTTGTCGATGTTCTCAATTGCACTTGAGATAAAGCTAAGCAGCCCTGCTGCTGTACCAACGCAGCCAAGGATCGAAAACGGATTAAAAGGCATTGTTGCTATGGGAGACCGAAATCAATGTTTGGATTTTTGTTACGCTCGCTTATCTGTTTCACTCGCTTATAATATACGTTATTAGACTATCACTATCGCATCCAACTACCTGCTAATATCAACTTCTTTCGGTTTGGATACCCTTAGTCAATCAGACCGCTACAGAACGACACCGTCCTAGCTCCTTAGTCATGGGCGATATATTCACCCGTAGTAAACTGGTCGAACAAGCTCAAGTCCTCAAATAATTCCGCGAGGGCATGCGCGGCGGCCTTGTCAGGTGCGGTGCTGGCAAGGTCGGCGTCCACTAAGGTGTTCGAGACGACCTCGCTAAGGTCGGCATGATGCGCGCCATGCTGCCGGATATACGCTAATAAGTTCGACGCTTCATTGCCCGAAACGGCCTTGCGCTGCAACGCCATAGCCAAAAAAGCTTTCGCAATATCGAGGAAGATAGGGTAGGCTACGTACAGGTTGGCACAGCAGCGGATACATAGCAGGACGTATAGACGCTGTGACAAGTCCACAGTACCTTCGTCCCGCAGCAGTGCGCCAACTAGGACTAGGAAGCCCGGATTGATCCAGATTGACATGGACTTGCCATCCCGCAGGTAGTACCAGAGCGTGAGTTGCTTCAGCTGGTTGACCGATGCTGCATAGATGGTCTTTGGGTTGCTGTCGGGAGCTGCAAAGGAGCGCATAAGGTTCGCAGACGTGGAGGCCTCCTGGATAAACGGATGGAGGATATTAAGGACAATGACGTTAAAGTAGATGCTAACAATAGTATTAAGACGCTTCTAGTCCGCGAAAATTAGACAAGGTTTGTTATCCACTTACTACAGGATCAGCACATGTGCTGGATAGTCACCGCCACGGACCCCGTTCTCTCCCAGCTCGTCCATGCATGCTACCAGTCTCCGGTACTTGGCTTCAACGAAAGCAATTGGCACCCTTTCCGATATAGGCACATTACTAGGTTGTTTATAAACAGAGACGACCTCTAGGGCAATGACCCAGAGCCGACACTGCGTGTGGAAGTATGGCGAGCTGTGACGGGGTACAGAAGGTACACTCTCTTTTGTCATAATTGGATTCATGTTATCAACCACTTTGCCGGGCATCGGCAGGACTGGAGGATAGCGAATCGGCTCTCGCGGGTAGAAGCTGTTGAATAATCTAATACCGTAGTAGCCCAAAAGCGGGATAAATGATGAGTATGGCTTACGCGAAGTAGTTGAAAGCACCCCAAGCGGTATGGGAAGCCATTGCCCTCCAGTGAACAGGCTTGCTGCGAAAGTGCCGTACCAGAGGATCCTCTTTCGAAACCCCAAAAAGACCTAGTCGCTCTCCCATCCTCTGACCAGTGTCCAAGAGTCTTTGGCCAAAGACGTCTTTCCCATAGCAAACAGAGGCGTGGCCGAATAGCATCAAAGCGGCGACGGTTGTCACAGAGTCGACAGTTTCCTCTCCCTCCAAGAGCATCTCGGCCTCCTTGAAGAAGCAGATGGCCATAGGTGCTGCTGTAACATCGACGAGGGTGTATGACTGCTACGTTGGTGCATTAGTAGCCCCACAGGCTATGACAGCTTGGGGAGGAGGGACTTACACAAGCCACGAACATCAAAGAACTGACAAAGAAAGAAGTGCAGAATTGAGAGCCGCAGGTGACGAGGTCGTCTATCACGACATTAGCGTCAAAAAAGTCCATTATCATATGGTCTTTCTCCAAGTAGTGCGAAAGCGCGGCGGCAGCAAAGGCGTTGGTGATAGGAACACGGGTCCAGTAGTCCACCTGGATATCCGCTAACCGCTTGTCGCAAAGACTCCTTGGCGTGCTGTTGCTAGCGACGGGGCGCGGAAAGGATAGAGTCCTTTGAGAAATACTGTGCAGCGGGGACGAACGCTGAGGCTCTTTATTCCTGCTTTCCGTACCGCTGGCAAGCTCGTCTGGGACAGATGCCGTTGCCGTTGGAAGCGGGGACCGGGGTTGGGAGGGGGACATATCAACGAGGCGCTCTAGGAAGGACGCCTCGACGGGATTAACTTTTAGATACGTGGCTTGGTGCCGTGTCATCAGTTCAAACTCGGTCGCAGTCTGAGCGGGCGGGCCCGTCCACCGCGCGGTCCTTATGTCGGACGGGCGCAGCAACGACGGCGCTGCACCACCCTCGATGGACTTGATAAAAGCCTCCGCGTCCGCGGTTAAACGTAAGCGGTGCAGAAGATGGATTGCGTCCTTCTCCGGAAGGAGTCGAAGGTGGTTCACAAACTCCTCGTGGCGGGCGAGCAGCTCCCCAGCGTTTGGGCGCTTGACGGGTCGGTACAGGCATGGTACCTCCCACCTGAGGCAGCGTTGGCAAGACGGACGCTGGCCATCGCACTAGTTACGCAGTCAGTGGGTATAAACAGGTGAAGACGGCAAGAAAATGCGTGCGCCGTTGGGTACCCACCGCTGTCTTCTTAATCCGGCAGTGTTCGCAGGCGATGTTCAAGAGGGGACGTCGACGCTTCGGAGTAAGGCGTTCAAGCGAGTCCGTAGGAACGGTATCCGCTTGCTGGCACGGGATTGTCGACGGTAGAATGTGTCTGTGCTTGCGGTCCATTCTGGTGGCTTATGTTAAACTGTCGTAGGCATTTGCGGAGGTGGGTAGGTCCTGTTTCTATTTCTTGCAAAGTCGCACTCACGTGCCACGCAGAGTTAGTCAAATGGCCAATTAGAGCTTGGTCAGTGATTGGTATCTTATCCGGCGACAGGACGGAATTTTGCCCTACCGTGGAATGTCATTATCGGGACTGCCAAAGAGCTCCTCTAAAGTCACGAGATCTGTATTGCGTCATCGACCTATGAGCATATAAGGGATACTGACCTAAGCGATATGTCCCTTTGCGGGCGTTCATACCCGCACAGACGGCTGTGCGGGTATGACTGCCTGTCCCTTTGCGTGCGAATAAGATACGTTATATAAGCTAAATTCGTATATGGCTGTGTGTGTATTTACAGACATATAATTATGGACCCACCGGAGGCCGGCCCTTCCCAGCTTTTATTCTCCTAACAATCGCGGGAGCATATGCGGGATCAATGTCTTACAAAATTATAACCAAGAGAAATGCATAATAGATTATTAACTAGAGTTATAATATTGCCCGTTGCCTCTTAGTGCTTCCGGGCTTAAGGAATAATTTTAGCATCTCTGCTCTGTCTAATTTAAGTTCTGTTTTCCCCACTAGATTCTGACCTTCCCATAACCCTAAATCTTCACTCCAGTGCAGGTCAGTCAATGGCCGGCTAGAGTTCGACCGAATCGTTCCCGTGAGATAACCAGACCGACAGAGAAATTGAGTCACTTTGATAGCAGCGTGCCGCTCGTCTCTACTGTCATTGGTCCAATAGCCGAGATGCCAGGTGTAAGTCCGAGTCCGAGTTCTTCCCCTTCCATAATGCCAAGTAACCTTCTCAATTTCGAGATCTGCATCCTGATTACTGACCTCCTGAAACTTCCGCTTGGCTGACTTTATTTCTAAGGCTGCCTAGTGTTCGCTTCAAGTGACAATTACCAGCGTTCCCCTGAAATCAAATAAATCAAATCCGGAGTCATATTTGAGATATTTAGTAACCCTCAAAACTGGATTTGGTATTTGAAATATTTATTTACATATTTTAAATATTTCAAATATTACCTTCTATACTCTCTATACTGCTATTTCCAATCTCCCACTGGACCTCGTCTCCCCCACCTATTATCGCCCCTAGTTTCACTGCACCACGACTGACCCAGTTCTTGGGGCATTGCAACTTCTCCAGTATTTCCGTCGTCATCGAAAGCCTCTTCCTCACTATGACAGCCGAGCTGGCGTCGGAGTGCTAGTAGGCGCGACTGGTGCTTGCCCTGGCGGTCAAGAAAATGAGCTGTAACTGCTATAACAGCATGCCGATTGGGTGATATCTACAGGTCTAACCCTAGATGGATTCTGGTAAGGGCATCTAAGAGCTCCTGTGGGACCTATGCTAGTCAATACTGCTCAAGCTCGCGACGTCACATTCACATGCTTGCGGAGGTGGTCAGGTGCCGAACTCGTAGCAGCAGCGGCGAAGAACTCAGGCTGATCCTTCGCGTTGCATAAACCATAGGCCCAGTAAGGACTTAATAGACTGTGGTTAGAGTCAATCTTAATGAGAAAAAAATCTATAGTGCTTAATCTAGCTCTTTTGGCCCTTAGAGCCTTTCTGGGATAAGGACTCTTCTAAAATATATCGTTTATTCCTCTAAACTGCTTGCAGAAGATCTACAACAGTAGGATAGTCTAGTGAAGCCACCCGCGTTATCAGTTCGAATTAACTTGCTAGATTTCTCGGTAGGCAGAGAAAAGCAAAGGCGGAGGGTAGAGAAGAAAGTATAATATCGTTAGATTCTATTAGGTTAGGCGGCGATCGGTAAGGAAGCGTTAAGGAGAGGTAAATAGACTGGCACTAAATAAGTTTAATATTGTAGGGCAAGGGTCGTAAAAGTTAAGAAGCTACCTGCTCTTTAGCTAGTTTAAAGGCCCTACTAGGGGTAGCACACTAATAAAAGACTTAAGTAATAGCTCTAATTAGCTACATCTACTTACCAGACCCTAATATCCACCAGGTTCTAGGAAAGCTGTAAAGAAGAGCTCTATAGCCTAGCAGATTAGGCCTTCGTTCACTTATTATATATTAAATATATTAAATATTATTTTAAATCCAGGGTTTTGGATTTGTTTGATTGAGATAAGATTTCGGCACATTTGATTCATTTATTTGGCATTTTTGTTTGATTGCATTTGATCTGTGGGCAGCGCTGGAGCAGCCAGCACCGCTAGAGGCAATGCAAAGCAAAGGACACCGTCTCCGAATCAGATGAGAAAGCGGTCTGCGGAGAGTGGTGGTGAGAAGGAGAACGCCAATAGACGGACAAACACATTGTTGAACCCTGCCCAGGAATTTGAGCAAGGTGGGGAGGACAAACGCCAAACCAACCAGCTGTTCGCTTACGTTACCCCGCTGCGTCCATCAACTTAAGCAATGACGTGTAAATGACGTTGGTAGCTCCTTTGTCATCCTACCATTAGACATATGCTAAGCATAGAGACTCTCCCTACTGCCATAAAAACATCTGATTGTTCCTACGTGCTATAATTCAGCGAGTCAGCCTTTCTGGAAATGTCATGAAACATGGCATACGCGACGCAGAGCAGCCACTTTCGGCCGCTTCTCCCACGACCAGACAATCATGGCCGAAATTCGCCTCCCCCTGCGCCTTTCTCGATTCCCAAAAGGACGCAAGTATCAGTTGCTTGTGATTCTTGCAGACAGAGAAAATCAAAGGTTGTCAAACCTACCCAGTCTTCCGCACCTGCACTAGTATCGACTACGCTGCCGCTATAAGCCATTTGGAATAGCAGTAGGAATTGACTTGGTATCAGTGTGATGGCATTCGCCCCATCTGCTTACCCTGCACAAACCGTGGTCAAGAGTGTCACTATAGCATCGAAGAATCAGACGCCAGACCCTCATTTCTCAAGCGCAAGTATGATGATATTGCCAAAGAGTTCCAGGCGCTTCAACGGTCGCATGAAAATTTAGAGCAACTCTTTCACGCGCTGCAAAGCCGGAGCGAAAGCGATGTAACGGCCATTGTGCATCAAATCCGACGAGGAGCCGACGCCAGTTCCATTCTCCGGCACATCCAAGCTGGGGATCTACTTGTGCAACTGCATACACGACCAGAGACGCGATTCCGCCATGAGTTCCCGTATCGTGCTGGAATGCCTGTCTTTCTGCAAACTCAACAGAACCCTTACCTACAATCACTCATGTATGAAGCGGCTTTTATGAGGCCACCGGCAGAGCAATCGGCATCAGAATTGGCACTCTGTGATCGGTTTAGGCCGCAGTACCTCAAGCCCTACCTTGCTGCCGAGATTGTAGACCCTCGACTCGATGTGATCAAACCGTCTGCCTGGACCAATGTTTCTACTGACGATGATATGATGAGGAAACTTTTGCGTTTATATTTCCTCCACGAATATCACTGGCTGAGTTGCTTTCACAAAGACTATTTCCTCGATGACATGTTAGCCGGATCTAAGAAGTATTGTTCCTCCCTTCTAGTGAACGCTGTCTTGGCTCAAGCTTGTGTAAGTCTTCCCTCATTCGACAGTGCTCTTGGAATTATTTGTGAAACTCACTCGTCCATTCTCAGAACTGCAACCCTGATCTATCCGACCGTCTCGAATACTGGAACCCTCATAGTCTAGGCTACAAGTTCTTTGCAGAGGCGAAGCGGCTCTGGGAGATGGAGCTCATGGAGAAGAGCTCCATCACTACGGTACAAGCTGCAGTCATCATCAATATCATATACAACATGTATTCCATGGATAAGCTTGGCATGACGTATGGTGTTCAAGCTGTCGCCATGGCAAAAGACCTCAAGATATTTTACTCTTCTTCTCGTCCAAAAAGCATGAAACGGCAGCATGTTTACGACTTTACAGCTTGGTGTCTCTACTACTGGATGAGGTATGTTTTATGCCCTTCATTCTTTAGTCAACTATGAGCCTTGGGCAACTGACTCCTTGGAGCCTTCAATGCTATCACTTTATGGTTCCGTCTTTTATCAAAGATCCCCCCAAGGTTGCGTTACCAAACCCAGATTCGGCCTCACGATGGGCGGGAGAGTTTCTGCTGCGGTATCCGCTATCGCAAACCTTGTATTCCATGCACCATGCCGAGCTCTTCAAATCCAAGATGGATCTTATAAGGGTGATTAACAGAATTGGGGTTAAGCTGTTTCACAGCACGGATAGTGCTAGTGGTGAAGAAGATAATACAGAACTTAACGAATATCTGATAGCGTTAAAGAATTGGTACTTAACCCTTCCGGCTTCACTCGCACCATCTGCAATCATCTTCCCTTGCCAGCTTAAGCTACAGTAAGTGACTCTTCTTTGTCATGCAATAAGGATTTAGACGGAAACTTGGGACAGCATTCTGTTTTCAAGCCTAGCTAACTTCCGACTAGTCTATTGTACCACAATGTGGTAATCAATCTATGCGAGCTGCTAGTGCCATCCGGCAAGGAGTCAGAAGCGGACCAGACCTCTGAGGAGACTCTCGCACAGCTTTCCCATTCGCGCATCTGCTTCGAAACCATCATGAGGCTGTACTACCTGCGGCATGGGTTTGAAAGTGCGGATGCTTATATGGCACATGATTTAGCCGTGCTAGGGTTTATGGCGTTGGGTAAGCTGAAAGACGGGGGGAGAGTCCAAAACGAAGACCTACGCAGCACGTTACTCCTCGCTGCTAAAGGTCTTGGAGATCAGGGTAGAAACTACTACTTTCCTTTCACGCTGTTTCACGTCATCCAGGGGGAGATGAGTGAGGAAGACAAGGCTCTTCTACATCAGTTTATGACATCCCTGAAAGAGGACGTTATTTCGAGACAGGTTCGGGCAAAACATGTACAGGCACAGTATCCTTGCGATATTATCAAGATTACAGACTATCCTGAGAGCAAGCGCCTCGGGAATTTAATCAAACAATACGTGAATCTGGCTATCAGCGAGGCTCAGTCGCCAATGACCAGCGAGGCTACAAATAGTCCTTGAACTTTTATGTTCTATATCCTCGGTGCGATAGGTTGGTTTCTATTAAGCCGCAATAGTAGTATTTGCAGTATAATTTAGTTAAAGGAGCTGTATTTCCCTATTACTTATTATAATGGTAAATGAGCCAATTTACCTTGTTTTTGTATAGGAGTTTAGCGCGGCGCTATTATATTATAGGTTAATTT
>PVQB02000239.1:0-143950 GCA_002980475.2 Fusarium beomiforme
TCGGTACAGGTATGGGCTCCCGGCCCGACAAAATCAATTATGTCATCCATTTAAGCTCTGTATACCAAGACATCAGGTATCTAAATACACCTCACCTCATTGCATTTCATTTCATTTCACTTCACTTCACATCATCAATCGATACCAAAAAATAGACCAAAATGTCAATCAGTCTGCAATACATCTTCGGTGGCCCCAAGTATGTATCACAATTCACCCAAAAGACAAGCTGCTAACATCCTTAAAGGGCATGGGACTGCAGTCTCTGGACCGCCTCAGACGACCGCGTCCGTGGCGGCTCCAGCATCTCACATCTATCCTGTCACCCCGGACAGGCAAAATTCTCCGGCAACCTGGACACCAAGACTCTCGGCGGCGCTGGCTTTGCGTCGCAGCGCACAATTGGCGATCTAGGTCTGGATCTTTCCTCCACAGAGGGTATCAAGCTCGCTCTTGGCTGTGAAAATTCGAAGCAGACTTTCACGCTCAATGTGAAGGATACCATTCCTGGAAAGAGAGAGGATGGAAGAGATGAGGCTGGTGTAAGCTGGGAGGTGGACTTCAAGGCGCCGGAGAAGGGAGGAGAGATTTTCTTCAAGTGGGATGAGTTCAAGGCGACGTATCGGGGACGGGAAGTCGAGGACCCCAAGCCTTTGAAGTTGAATGACATCAAGAGACTATCCATCATGGCACGAAGGTAAGCTTTTGTCTTTGGTTTGAGGAAAAGTAGTTGCTGACATTGAATAGCTTCTTTGATAAGCAGGATGGCGATTTCCAGCTGTATGTCGACTGGATTGCTGCTGTCAAGAAGGATAACGATGACAGCGATGACGATGGCGATCTCAAGAAGCATGCTCTTGAGCAACGGTCTAACTCTCCTCGTTCATGGAAGTCTCTGTTCTGTGGCTTTTTGTAATCATACTAGATACCTTCGCGTTCAGTTTCGGTCATCATGAATGTCCTTTCAATAGAAAAAAGTACTGCGTTGGGACCAATGATGGTCCTTGCGCCCCAAATGACTCAATCTCCTCGCACAAGACCTCCCAGCCCATTTGATTATGTGACAGACTTGAAGGTCAATCGGTGAGAAGAGTATGGATGAATGCTCTGATGGAAAATCGTCATACGCATCGTGAAGCAACAGGGTAGAACTGTGAGCTGCCTAGCTTGCCACCATTGGCAATGAGACAAGCATCGCAGGTCAAACAACGAGCCAGAGGTGTCGAGATCGTGTCCCAGAATCAAACTATCCCTCACTTTTGTAAGATTCAATTAGTTGTGCCTTTGTGCCGGGTGGGTTACGGCAGCGACTGCGTGAGGTAGTTACTCTAATATTAATCTTAAACCATTGACGTGCCGGTCTGTTATAGAAGCTCTGCCATTGAGCGACACATACTAAGCTCCTCAGGCCGATACCAGTGTCGGGTTAGTGAAAGGATCTACAGGCCAACTCTGATGAGAGAAACAGTTCGAGCTCTACCAAGTGATCATGCTCGAGCTTGGTTGTCGTGAGGCTATCGTTGACCAAGGTAACACTGCAAGTCTTGAGTAAATCAGAGCATAGTTCTACAACGGATTCAAGGTCAGGGAGCGACACAGTGAAGCTGAAGCTCGTTCTGATGAGGCAATATGGGTGGCGTGACGTCCCCAGTTAAACTGCCTCCATGATAGCTCATGATCATGACTTCTCATCATGACGACACCCCTCATGATAATGATTGAGAAAATAGAAGATATGATTGGTCAATTCATCATTATATGCTCATTTACTCATGAGGCTCGCTTTTTGATATTTAACTGATTTCATAATCCCATCCATGCCAAAGCGCCATACAATTTGTTCCCCTTAGCTGTGGAACTTCTTCACCTTCTCGACCTCGTCGTAACTACCCATGAAGATACCGGCCTTGTCGTGGATGTGCTCGGGTACCACTTCAAGCATACGGTTCATCTTGCTGTCGACAGCCTGACCACCAGCTACAACATAGTAAGTAATTGTTTACTTAGAGTGAATACGATTGACTTACCATTCTCAAAGATGAGAGCCATGGGCGCACACTCGTAGAGAATACGCAGCTTGCCCTTGGGGCTCTTCTTGTCGGCGGGATAAGCAAAGATACCTCCGTAGAGAAGAGTTCGGTAGGCATCAGCTACCATGGAACCGATGTAACGCGCGCTGTAAGGCTTGCCGTCGGCTTGGGCTGTCTTTAGAGAGTTGAAGTAGTTGATGGTCTTGTCCTCCCAGTACAGAGAGTTACCCTCGTTGGCGGAGTAGATGGCGCGCGACTTGGGCAGGCGCATGTTGGGGTGAGACAGAATGAACTCGCCGATGCCGTTGTCAAGAGTGAAGCCGTTGACAGTGCCGCCGCGCATTGTGATGACGAGCTGAGCAGAAGCGCCGTACATGGTGAAGCCAGCAGCGAGCAGCTCAGTACCGGGCTTCAGAATGTCCTCCTTGACACCCTTGGAGCCGGGAGGGAGCTGGTGAATGGCGAAAATGGTACCGACTGAGACACCAGCGTCCAAGTTGGAGGATCCGTCAATGGGATCGCAAGCGACAGCGTAGTGGGCATCATGAGAGTCCTTGAAGTAGATGATCTCATCCTCCTCCTCAGAAACGAGGAGCGCACACTTGCCTGATGAGCGCATGGCCTCAATGAAGAGGTCATTGGAGATGACATCGAGCTTCTTCTGGTCGTCGCCGGTGATGTTGGAAGAACCAGCCAGACCGGTGAGGTTGACTAGGGTAGCGCGTCGAATGTAGTAGGCAATTGACTTGAAAGAGAATTGGAGAGCGTGGCACAATAGACTGAGATGTCATTGTTAGTCGGGATATCATGAAGTTGAGGTCACACAGGACGTACGTGAAGTCACCAGTAGCCTCTGGGTGCTTGGCCTGCTCCTCAGTGAGGAAGCGGGTGAGGGTCACAATGTTAGTGTTGACCTTTTCGGTTTCTTGTCCGCTGTTTGTAGTAGCCATTGTGATTGTATTTGTGGGTGTATGTATTGGAAAGAGGAGAGTGTGATCGTCGGGAGGGAGGGGAAGCTGAGTTGGAGAGGCGACTTGACGGGACTTGGACCGGGAGAAGGTTTAAGCCGACGGAAGCAGTTATGATGAGAATAGTATGAGGGTATCGTGAGAGAGAAAGATGAAAGAAGAAGAGAGGGAAAGAAAAGAGAGAAGCACGCGACGGATATTGGGGAAACGGGACCGGTTATGTAAAAGAATAGTAACCAGAACTCCAGGATGAGAGTCCGTGTCTTGACGACAATTGACGGATATGACGATCAATGATATCCATCCATTACTGTACCTTTACCGACTGGACTGGGCTACTGGGGTTATCGACGGCCCCATCCGTGCGATTATAGCACCCGCAACAACAAGACCGAGACTCTTTTATGGGCAATTGCACCAACCATGATACGCAAAACTCGATTGGGGGCGCATCATGTCGGAATGTCATGGACCATCGTGACCTTTGATAGCGACTCCCGAGTGGGAATTGGTGCCTTTGCCGGCCGAGGGGAAGCGGCTCAAGAAGATTTCCCGGGGTCTCCAACTCCGACTTCTTCCCCCACATTTTCACTTCCTCTCTTGGTCTCTCCAAGCTTTGAGGAGACTTCGGGGGTTGTTCCCCGAGAAGCAGAAAGCTCAAATCACGATTAGAACTCAGTTGTCGTCACAGCCACTGAGAGACCCTCTATTTCCAGGCCCTGCCAGGCTGTTCCGGTGGGGGTGGCTCGCTCATATTGACGTTTAAGCGGGGGTTGAGCGCTGAAATATTGATTGATCTTCAGTAAAACACCGAGTGAACTGCTCATTGTGGGTTGGGGGGGGATTGGGATGACCAAAAAATGGAAACCTCCAAATGCCTTATCTCATACCTTGTTCATTCCTTGATTTGGGGTTATGAGGCAATTGATTGAAAGAGTCTCGACTTGATCTGACTTATATCATGCATGTCCCTGACTGACCTGCTTCTCATCAGGTACCTACGGAACGCCGGAGTCGGATCAAAGGTTATCCGGTCAGCCGGGACATTCCCTCTCACACTCTCACACTCTACTATCAGCTGTCAGTCACCTCAGCTGTAACCCTCAAGGTTAGAGAGACTCGAGTCTCTTACGGAAAGTTTCCGAGGTTGAAATGCGTTACCAGAATTGGCGCCAAGCTATCCCGAAGTTTGGTATTCTCTCACTGAAGCCTCGGACATGTGCCGGTGGTTGATCGCGACTTGACACTGCATTTAATGGTAATGGAGGTTGATAGAGTTCCAGTTAGCAAGGTCATCCCTTTATACTGAACCTTAGTCAATAGGGAAACATGCAATAATTGTCGACTATTTATCGGTTCTTCATAAAAGGCAATTATTCCCATACCCAAACAGGCAATACTTTTGCAGGAGACGTCCCCTATCCCTCCCTATCTCTATCGCTAAAGTCCCCCTTCTCTTCACTAAACTTATCCCGCTCTCGTGAGCGGCGGACCTCGGCATCTCGGTCAAGTCTCCGTCTCCACGTTCAATCCAATAACTCCAGACATTTTGACTTGACTCCATCCGCGTTACTCTTCCCCGGGTTTTTCTTACCCGTTCCCAGTAAACTTAACTTGACTTTTGCATCTCCATCTCCATCTTCCTTTTTCCATCAGTAATTGCTGGTTTCTTACTGGTGAATCGTAATTATACCTTTCCAACTGTCGCATACTACTATCTACTCTCCCTAATTCATCACTGTCGCAATCATGGTCGCTGACGCTCTCGTCTACCACCCCACGGTAGCGCATTACTTGCGCTACATGGCCACCACTCTCGGTCGCGACAAGCTCATGCGAGTCCTTCAATACTTTGCCCGCTTCTACGCCTGGTATCTCCTCCGCACAAACGCAACTCCCGAAAAGGTCGCTCCTTGGAACGCTCTCAAGAAGCAGTTCGGCCTGTTCCGAAAGGTCTTCCGAGCCGGCAAGTTCGTCGAGCACTACAAGGCCGCTGCCACCGCATCCGACTCCAAGTCTCTCGACCCCGTTCTCAAGTACACTCAGGTCGGTCGCCAGCTGGGATACGCTGGTTACCTCACCTGCGATGCTCTCACTATTCCTGATGCTGCTGGTATCAGGAAGTGGCAGCATGCCAAGCGTCTTCAGCAGGAGGCTTACAGATCTTGGGCTATCGGTATCGCCTTTAGCATTATTGGTCAGCTGTACACTCTGCGACAGCTGAGCGTGCGCGCATCGAAGGTTGATTTGAAGGAGGGTGAGGGTGTTGTTGAGAGCAAGACTATCTCCATGCAAGTTTCACATGCGCGCAATTTCCTCCTCATCTTTCTTACTGACATATCTACAGTGAGCGCGCTGCCGCCAAGAAGCAACTCCTCTGCGATCTTTGCGATATCCTCGTTCCTATCTCCGGTCTCGGTTGGGTTTCCTTCCTCGATGACGGCATCGTCGGTCTCACTGGTACCTTGAGCAGTGTCATCGGTGTCTACACCCAATGGAAGAAAACGGCTTAATTTTGGCAAGCCACAAACCCAACAATACCCGATACCATATCTATATACCTTCGTAATTCCTTATAAAGCGCGCCACTGTTGTTATTCCTTCGGTCCACAATCTTTCTTTTCGTATTATACGGGGGCGGCTGGCTTGGGTTGCCGTCTAAGTAAGTCATGAGTACCAGGTTCACTCGTTGTGCAGTAATGCGATACCGATTTAGGATATAAAATCAAAAGTTGGATTATTTTGACATTTTCTGTGATAAAAGCAAGAACTAGTAAATACTGACTCTTCCTGAGTGCCCCCCAAAAGAACTTCCTCCAGGTGATAGTATAAAACAGAAAAGGAATAAGTACACCCTCATCCACGACTGCCTCATAGTCATACACTATAGTTCATATTACCCGAGACATTCAATGTCATGTGCTGCCGTGCCCTTTTCCCGGCAACCGTTAGCTCTCGTAATGTTTCTCCAAGCCCTGCACCTGACGCCATCCTAATGTCCCTCATACTTTTGGTTTGGTCATTGAGAAGTATCACCAGTCGGCCGTCAATCATGGTTGCGCATATCTGCTTGTTGATCGTTTCAATCTTGTCCTTCCTACCTCATGACTGGTCGTCAATGTTGCATGCCGAATGGCGTGTCCGGTTGAGAATAGATCTAGCACCGTCGGTCAAGGACAGTCCCGCCAAGCAAGCGCCCAAAGCGGTAATGGGATATGGATTTACCAGTAGCGTCCACCACGATCATAGTCTCGGGGATAACCACCATCCCGTGGGTACCCGCCCTCTCGCGGAGGGAAATCTCGAGGAGGTCGGTCATATGGGGGTCGCCCATTGGCATAGGGATCAGGTGGGGGAGGGTAGTCGCGGCGGTAGGGATCATCGTAGCGGCCGCGAGGGGGAGGTGGAGGATAGTCTTCCATAGGCCGGCGAGGGGGAGATCGATAACGCGCACGATCATCATAGTAATCGCGACGAGGACTACGATCTCGGTAGCCGTATCCACCACCACGTGGACTATATCCGCGGGGAGGGCCACGCCGATCGTAGTCGTCCATGGGAGGAGGGTAAGGACGTCGTCCTGGGGAGCGAGATCGACCACGTTCGCGGGGAGGCATGTCAGGCTGAGTCTAGAACGCCAAGTCAGATGTGAGTCTCACAAAGAGAGGGGCTTTCTTTGTCATACGTCAGCAACGCATTGGACTCGCTGTCCCTTGAATTCACGCCCATCGAGTTTCTCAACTGCCGTTCTCAAATCCGCAGCAGTCTCGAATTCGACAAAACTAGTCCATGTTAGCCTCTCAGACGAACAATGCGCAAGAATAAAACTCACCCTCGGCCGTTCGAATCGCGACCTGTCTCTGAGTAGACAACGTCCAGGCTAGACTGACGCGCAAAGTCTTTAAGATCCTATTTCCAGAATCCACGTAAGTTGCTGTCCAGGAAGGGGTATACCGGAAGTCCATGCAATCCTCAAAATGAAAGTGCAGTTCGTCAAGTCAACAACCAGGAAGCAAAACCGGGAGAGCGGGTGGAGGGGTCCGTGGCAGTCATCCCCTAAACCTAATCCCGGTGTAGTACCAATGGGTCGAAACCAGAAAAACCAGAGATGCGCGCAAATCACAAGGGAAGGGTCCAGGAAATCCAGCGATGAGCAACGGGGAGGGTTGAACAGACCTGCCAAGAGGTATCGTTTGGAAGTCCCGTAATCTGCATTCGATGAGGGGTTCGACGGGGCCGTGGCGCGGTACGCTCATGGTTGCCAAAACCGCCCTCGCGATGCCGGGAGCCACGGGCGAACTGGACAGTGAGTCGTTCTCCCATAAAATCAGAACCATCTTTCGAAGTCGCATGTTAGCCAAGGAGGAAGGAACGGGTTTAGTGGTGACATACGGAAGGCTAGATGGAGTATTAGCAAGCGCGTAATGACACAGAAGATGAGGGGTGATAACTAACCCGGTACAACATCACGGGCATCCATGGGGTCCTTGTACTCGATGAACCCGAAGCCATTCATGAGCTTCACCTCGGTGATTTCTCCGGTACCGTGAGTCGCGAAGTGAGCCTCGACATCGGATTTGGTAGCTGTTGGGCAGCAGGTCAGTGGTTTGCCTGTGAGCGTCAGGGCGATGAGTCCGGACCATTGCGAGGGAGGTTTCCCAAGTACAGCCGGGTGGCTGATACCTCCGTCATGTTGCCGGTGGGAGGAGTGTCGTTGAGTCGAGCGAGCGATGGATCCAGATGGAAGGAGCAGAAATTCGAATATAGTTCAAAGCCAGGGAATTTCCAGATTAGATGGCCAGAGCCAGTTAACTGCGCGATGGACCAAGAAAAGAGCCTAAACGCGGGATTTTGAAAGGTGGCGGGTGTGGACGAGGATTGACTCTGATGATGATGCTACGAAAAGCGACGTTGGTGGTGGTGGAGAGGAGAAGAGAACATGGGCGCAACACAACCTGCTAAAGTAAAGTAAGCTTTAGTGACCAGGACTCGCCTAAACGCGACGAAAAAGGCTGGGGCAAAAGGCGGCAAGACACGGCAGAATGGCCAGATCGAGAAGGTGCCCCGGATCCCACTATCTCGGGCGCAGAAGCTGCTTCGCTAGCGTCACATGCGAACTCTTTCGCCTGCATTAAATTAAGGCCTACGGTAAGGTACCTAACACAGCGTTGCTGTAGCTTGCCCAGACTGGTAACTCACATGTAAATACCATCATCTCACTGGAGCCCAGTGATCTGACCACCTCATAAGTAGGTAACTACAAGAATCATCCATTGTCATTACTATTACTTCATGGCCGTCTATCAACGGCAACTTACACATGGATAAGCGCTCATCTATAGCAGTAGGCAGCCTCAAAATGAGGCACTTCATTACGAAACCATAAATCATTCATTTCCCCAATCCCTCTTCATCGTCATCATATCAGCCCGACTTGACTCCCTTGTCAGTGACGCCCAACGCCTTGCTGTGCTGTGTTGTGCCCCGTATCATGTGCTTGGTGGAGAAGAATAAGAAGATCTTTTAACAATGCCCTAGGGTTCCTCGAAAAGGACCGAGACAATTTCGTCAATCATGGTAAATACGAGGTGTGCACTATAGATCAGTTAGTTGTACCCTTACACGCATGAGTGTGTACTTGATTCAAATACTTACTTCAACCTCGAGTTGTTCAACGTAGCAAAGATACGACGACTAGCTGTTTGGGCGTTGACTCGTCCAACAACACTCCCTGCAAGATCTGGCACCAACGTGGCCAGCATCAGGCTCGCTTCAGTTCGTGTCTTTTTCTTTTCAGCGGCTGTACGAGGCTTGCGATCTCGCTGCAGCTGGCCTCCAGGCCAAAGGCTATCTTGCACCAAACCAATGTATTTGAGAATGTTTTCGTCCTGAACAAGCATCTTGACATTATCTCGCACTTTTCTTTCGATCGTACCACCAAGAAGCTGTTGCAAAACAACTACCACGGCTCTGCCACGGAGCCAATTGTTTCCCTTGTTGAGCTCAAAAATCTCCAGAAAGATGTCGCAAATTGGTTTGATGAACGGTTCAAGTTCCTTATTCTCAAAGGCGTTCAACTCTGCCTCAGCTTCGGCAGCTGGGAACGTGTCTTCGTTAACATGAAGAGGAACCGCGTTGAGCTGGTTAGTAGCCGCCGCAATAAGGTTCTGGCCAGCTTCAGATATCTGGTCCAGCACGGGAATGTTTCCAAGGATATCATCCATTCCGTCAGCAACAGAATCGTATAATCGAGTCATCATGTCTTTCTTGTCTTCGCGATCCAAGATATCTTGGCCTTGTGTTATCACGCTTTGAGAAAGGAATGCTCTGAGCTCTCGGCTACGGCACACCTCTGGCAAGAGAAGTAGGTCTTGTAAATACCGTTCCAGAGCAGTTCGTCTTTTGCGGAGGAACTCGCTTTGAAACTTCATCACCATGCGCCGCCTAGGGAAATCGAGATTTCGCACTGACGGGTATCGGGACCGCAGCTTTTGGTGAAGTTCGTGGAACTCGCTGTATCGCCGCGAAATCACCCATGACGCTGCAGGCATCTGCTCTCCAGCATTTCTCTGGACTTCTATAACATAGAGCGCAAATTCTCGACCATCTTCTTCTCTTCCCACTTGGATGGACTTGATCTTGATGGTTGAGCGGCCGTAGAGACTGTTGTCGCTCTCTTGAATTACATACTGCTGACGTTGAAGCTCCTTGCGCCTGATCTCCCTTTGTAGGGACGCTTTTGACTTCCTAAGAATACGAAGCTCGGCGGTGTTGTTTGTCAACTCTGCTTTCTTCGTCAACGACTCCACTACAGCTTCCTGTGCCACCAGACGATCAATATCATTTGAAAGGGCAGTAATAGCTTCTGCGAGTCCTAGATCTCCTGGCGCTGCTTCATGCACTTCGTCATCGTCATCCGGCGGTGGGCCATCATCAGGATCGCCATCGTCAGGAAGGTCCTTGTTATTATCACCAAACAGATCGTCGTCTACGAAAACTCCGATTCGGGAGGCTGCGCTGACGAGACCAAGGGATGAGAGACTTGGTTTTTCGCCTTCCTTGTTCGACATAGCTGGCCGAACGCCCATATCTAGAGACCCACGATGAGAGTCGTTGTCATTGCCTGAGAAAAGACTTGACGTGTTATCATCAATACCACCAATACTGTTGCCGCCAGGACCGCCAAAAAGCGAGGCACGAAGAGCTTCAGCAGTTTGAGGACGATCATCCTCCATAATATCGGTAAAGGCCTGTTCCACTGCTCTGACAACTTGGGTATCCGGTACTTGCTGGCTGTTTATATCTGGGTCTAGACTCTGCACAGAATCTCCTAATCCATCGGTATCAATGTCGTCGTCATCAAACAGAGGATTGGAAGAGCCTTCATCCAGCGAGCGTCTAGCTCGATGCCCATGTCCATTGCCGTTGGAGGTCAGAGATTTAAGATCTGATGTGGAACCCGTACGTTTTCCCGCATTTGATAGTTGAGGTGCCAATCGCGATACTGGTCTTGGCTTGGCTGGCAAAGTCTTGCTCCCTCGATTGACCGCCGATGTTTGCGTTTGCGCTTGAGCTTCTGGCTGTGGTGTCGATCTGAGCGTCTGGATGTTGGCTGCTTCTTCAGCTGCGAGGCACTTGTAAAATAAATCGGATTTCTTGAAACTCTGAAAGAAACGATTCCGCATTTCCTCTAGGACGGAGCTTTGGGCCTTCAAGATAGCCCGTCGGGCCCTATAGTATTGTAACGGGGTGGCTGACTTTCCTGCTTTGATGAACTCTTTTACTTCATTCTTTGAGTGCTCTGGGACCTTTAGCTCTGGCCTCGAAAGATATGCTTGGTTAATCTGTTGTAAATCCTGCCGGTCGGCATCAGTCCACATCGGCAGGGTTGATGGCAGCTCATCATCTGGGCCATCATCTTCTAGAGGGTTTCGAAATCCGTCAACGACAAGCCAGAACTGCACCAGCGGCATGAGATTTTGTCGATCCATATATTCCATAAAGTAAGAAAGCGCCGAAGAATCTCGTAGAATATCTACTAGTGGTGCACTCTCTAGCTTGGACTGCGAAGAAGTAGTTGACGGCAAAGGTAAGGGTCCGGGTGGACGACGTTCACCGCCAGCAGCCAGATGGTTGACTCTTTGGTCAAGCAGCCTTTTTCCCATTTCCAGCCGACGAAGATATACCTGGTCTTGATTGTCTTCGAGAGAATCCCTTTTAAGTTGACTAGCGACTTCGCTACGAAAACGGCGTGCATCTGACAGGTTGTTGACCTTGCGAATAGCACGGATGAACTTTTCGAACTTGCGCTCGCTATCTCCAGGAGCAACTCTGGGCATGGAAGCTAATTTGCTGGCTTTTGGTGTCGAGGGAGCATGCTCATCCAAAGCTGCCCGAAGCTTTCGTACGGTTGATCGATCCTGGAGCATCGAGCGGCCCAGGTTCTCCATCAATTGATTCCAAGTGTCAGGCTCGGAGAGAAGTTGAATCACAGGAAACAGAACGGCACACGCGACAATCTCGCGAATAATGATCGATACAGATCGGCTAGACAGCATGTTCTCCGGAAGTACATGAGGCACAACTTTTGCCACTAGAGTCCTAAGGTAGTCCTGCTGGACCATCTTTGTGTCGGGGAACGACAAAGAAGCAGCAGGGTGTAGGCGTCCATCTCGAAATTTTGAAGCAATAGCCAGGTCGAGCTCTTCAGACTCAGTGACAGAGCGGTTGAGTTTCTTTCCTCTTACTGCTTTCTCTGCTTCATAAAAGTCTCGAAAGTGGGCGGTGAGCAGAGGAACAAGACGGCTAGTTACAAGCTCCGCCAGATCCTTATGACGAAGGAAGTCGGTAAAGCTCAGCAACGCCTGACGCATAGCATGATCAACCTGATTCGAAAAAGACGGATTTCTGCTAATGTTCGAATACCAACTATTCACAAAGTCGCGAATTATAAGGCCAAGCAAGTTGTCGATAGCTTCGGAAACGCGGGGTGATTCGGGGCCTATTGGAGTCGGAGTATACGATTGTCGCTGGCGCAGTGCCTGCACCTCAGATCGCCATGTCTTTCTATCAAGGAAAGTAACGCCATTTGGTTGTAATATTCGATCGCTGGGCCGTCGCGATACGAGAAAGAGGCCGGCTAGAAGGGCGATGAGAGTGACGAGGGAGCCAGCAACAAAGGCATGGCCTGCCCAGCGGAGGACGGGCGACCAGCTCGCAGCAAAGCCCCAAGCTATGAAGGCGGCGAGTCCTGCAACAATGACATCTCTACGCTTGAGGGCCATCACCAGGATGTTGACCTCAAAGCCACATTCTTAAACGAAGATGGATGTAAGTGGTGAAGTTGGTGGTGCTAATAGAGGTGTCGTCCGTTAGGTCAGTGATGTGGCTGTCGATTATAGTGGGATGCTGTCATTCCGATGGACCCCTGTCAAAATAAGGTGGCCTGGGACCAGGAATCCTTGCCAGCGCCGTTCAAAAATGATTCAAAAATGAGTGCTATTGCCTGCAGGTACAAATTTATTACTAAAATGTACTGGATATCAAGAGTGTCTATATCCTTATAAAGTGTTTTTCAGAGAAATCGACATAAGCTTTTTCATAGAAATACAGTGAGTCACGACGCATCAATCAAGGAAATCGGGGATCAAACAGTGTTGTTCATGCCCAATTCGCATTAATGTTCGCATCATTGTTTCAAGAGAGATGTATAAAGCATCTTGTGAAACGATAACGCATTAAAGTTGTTATGACTCTCAACTACCACGGAGGATCCTCTAACCTCCGGAACAACGCGATAAACTTCTGCCCGTTATTTCTCGTAACCTTCTTGCTCTCCTCAGTCTCAGTCGACATGACCTGGACACACTCATCTGCCTCTTCCTCCTCCTTCGAAATCCTCTCAAAAGCTGGGTGGGCTTCAAGGTGCTGAACCATCCACAAGTGCAGATCCTCAACATCTGTAATAGTATACACGATGCCTCCAGGTCGGAGAACGTAAGCGTACTCAGAATTTAGCGTAGTTGATACAATTCTGGCTTTGTGCTTCCTGGCCTTGAAGTGAGGATCAGGGAAACAGATGAAGATCTTGGACAATTGGGCTTTCTTGAAGAAGTTGGGGAGAAATTTCATGGTATTTGCTCGGATGCAGGCCACGTTTTGATACTTGTTGTCAGAGTTTTGTGATCGCAATGCTTGTATACGCTCTTGAACGTAGCCTGCTACTTGCGTGCGGATTTCCAGGCCTGAGTCGGTTAATACATATGGTTTTGTAAGGTCTCTTACTTCACTTACCGAGTGTGAGAGTATCAGGCATTTTGGGTGCCAAAGCAACAGTAAGACCTCCGAAACCACAACCAATATCGACAATTTCCACATCTTTTGTCAGTTTAGGAGGCTTTGAGGGGTCTTCTGGCGTTCCCTCCTGGACATAATGTGGGAAATACAAAGACCAGTCCATATCATCTGGAGACTTTGGGCTATGAGAGGTCAGAAACAATGCAATTAATATGAGCCACATAAAGTACATACTATTCTAGCATATGATCGGAGAACGGATTTGCGTGGGCTCGTTGCCGGTAGAACTTTTTGCGGGGCAATTGAGTGACCCCATCTTTTGTCCTCTTTGCGCGATCGAGTTCGCGTCCTTTTTGCTTGTTTGGAAGCTCTGTTGTCATTGCGGCTAGTGATGCTATTCAGTTAGTGTTTGTCAATTTCTGGTGATAATTTGTGAAGTTGACGTGAATGAAGCTTTGCGGTTGGCAGAATGATCCACACTAGGCAGGTGGTGTGATGAGCTGAGCTTTGGCCTTGCACATGCCAATTAAGTGAGGTGACGGAAATAAACCCTGTTCGCTGAATTGGCCCATGGAGCTTCGACCTCCATCCCTGAGGGCAGCCTCGGAGTCGGTGATTTTACCATCTACAACATCCAAGTCATGAGCTTTTTCACTTCGAAGCAAGTTGTGACGTTGCCCAGAATGCCCCAGATGCCCTCCGATGAATCCTGGAACTTGCTTGGTCCTTTGCTGACCGGGTACTCTTCTATTGTTAACCTGATCTCTCTTGTCTGTGTAAGTGATGATCATCCTACTTCCCCTGGCCTGTGGCTGATGGACGGATAGCTCGGGCTCGGTCTCATGCTATTCATACCTGTTGTTCTCCTCGTGATTTTCGACCTCTGCCTTTGGATGTGGAGGAATATCAGTAACAAGAACCCACCTTCGAATGTCGATTCCGAACCCGATAGAGTTGTTACTACGAATCCACACGCTGCTGCAGTAACGACAGGAATAGACAAAAGGTCGCTTTAATTACGATAGCACATAGCGAACTGGAAATACGTGAAATCTCATTGGGGCTTCAAACTTGGTACTTTTATTTGGGCTATTCAATATGGACTTTTATGCAATCTGCGACAGGACCTTGATCAGATCAGCTGTCACTCCCATGGCGGTCACATCACCTCCAGCACCAGCGCCCTGGACAATCAGAGGGTTGCTTCCATATCTCTCAGTGTAGAAGCTAATAATGTTATCGCTACCCTTGAGGGCTGCAATGGGGTGAGAGCGGTCGAATTGCTCCAGGCCAACCTTGACCTGCTTGGAAGCAGCGTCAATGCTACCAACGAATCGGACGACCTTACCAGCCTTCTCAGCAGCAGCCTTGGTCTCCTCCATCTGAGAGTCAAAGGCGGGGAGCTTCTCAAGGAACTCGTCACCGCTAGAAACGGACTCAAGCTCCTTGGGAATGAGGCTCTGTACAGGGAAAGAGGTGGGAGACTCAACGGGGATACCGGCCAGACGAGCAAGGATGGTCAGCTTCCGGGCAACATCAAGGCCGTTAAGATCATCTCGAGGATCAGGCTCGGTGTAGCCCAGAGATTTGGCCTTCTTGACCTCCTCAGACCACTTGCCGCCCTGGCCCTCGGTGGGAGCAAAAGAGTTGAAGAGGAAGGACATGGTGCCACTGAAGACACCCTCAATCTTGGTAACCTTGTCGCCTGTCTCAACCAAGTCCTTGAGGGTGGAAATGACAGGAAGACCAGCTCCAACAGAAGACTCATGGTAGACACGAGCTCCTGAAGACTCAGCGGCAGAGAAGATATCCTGCCACAGCTTATAGGAGCCTGAGAAGGCCTTCTTGTTGGGTGTAACAATGCTAATTCCTCGACTCAGAGCGAGAGGGTAAAGTTCTGCAACATCCTGAGAGCTGGTGTTGTCGACAAGAACGGTCTTGGCGGGAGCCTTGGCCAGGTACTCGACGACCTGAGGGAGGGCGAGAGGAGCCTTAGTAGAGGAACCGAGGGTATCGATGACATTTTCGTAGCTAATAGGAGAGTAATCGTCGTTGAAGAGTGCCTTGCGGCTGGTAGCAATGTATGCGAGGTTCAGCTTTGGTAATGGCTTCCGAGCAGCAAGGGACTGGAGCTGGTCGATGAAGGCCTTGCCGACACCTCCGGCGCCTATGGTAGCAATTCGTCAGTTTATTGTAACCTATAGTCTGCGACGTTTCATTTACCGATAATTCCAATGAAAACTTGTTTGGGGGCGGCCATTGTTGCTGTTAGACTGTGAAACTGTTCACGAAGCTTGTGAAGGAATAAAGTCAAGCTCCGATGGCGGGGCACTGAGGACGGTGATATGAGCACGCAAGATAACCCCGCGGTGGATTACCCTACAACATCGGAGACTTCTAAGGAGGAACCAATTGGGCAACAATTAATGAGCCCACTTTGTTAATGATACCGAAATGCTAAGGATCATGTAAGTGACAATAAAGCTCTATGAGAGTATGTTCGATAAAGTGCAGTGGGTTTTTACTCAATCGTGTTGCATGACCACTGAACTTTGCTTGCCTTAGGCTAAGCATGAATGGACCTCGCTGATTTTGGGCCAGTGACATAATATTGTTTTCTTCCATGATCAACGATTATCAACCAGGAGAACACGCGCAAACCACCAAATATTGAACAAGATGCCTCAAGACCCGAACTTGTATGGCCAGCGGCCTGTAAAGAAACAAAAGCGAGATGCTACATTAACTAGCTCGCTCGACTTCACGGCTCAACTAACATCATTGATGTCAAATAATTCATCAGGGGCAGCATCAGCTGGTCGCGCACGCCCTCGCAAGGAAGGCAGAGAAGACATATTCAAAGGGTCAAAACCAAGACGAAGCAAAGAGTGGAATGGATCGAAGAAGCTGGAATTGAAGGAAGTCGCAGGCACAGAGGAGGAAACGCAAGAGTTGGCGCGAGCCAAGCGCCGAATGGAGGAAAAAGCACGACTATATGCAGCGATGAAGCGAGGAGATTACGTCCCAAAAGAAAATGAAGCCGCACCACTAATTGACTTCGATCGCAAATGGGCAGAAGGAGAGGAAGGAAAGGAGGACTGTGAAACGAGCAGCGACGAAGACGAAGCCGAAGACAGCGGCGAGATGGTTGAATACGAGGATGAATTCGGTCGCCTACGAAAAGTCACAAAAGCAGAGAAGGATAGACTGGAGCGCAGAGCGCGCCGAGGTTTATTAGGAACCGAAGAGCTTGAGCGCATGTCTGCAAGACCAGCTGCACCTAGTAATCTCATCATCGGCGATGCGATACAATCGATGGCCTTCAATCCCGATGACCCGGAGAAGATGGAGGAATTGGCGCGGAAGCGAGACCGCAGCGCAACGCCGCCGCCAGCGCAACACTACGATGCAGACTGGGAGATCCGCACGAAAGGCACGGGATTTTACAAGTTCAGCAAGGACGAAGAGACTCGAACGGCGGAGATGGAGGGGCTCGCGGAAGAGCGCCGCAAGACGGAAGAGCAGCGTCGGGCCCGAGAGGAGCAGAAGGAAGCTAGGAGACGGGAGATTGAGAAGCGGAGAGAGGATATGGCGGCACGGAGGGCCAAGAAACAGGCCGATTCCTTCTTGGACAACCTAGGGAGTTAATTTGGAGTTTTGCTGAGGAATCAGGTCTTGGAGGTTGGAATCGAGGAAAGAAATTCCGTACAACGGAATTAGGCCATCAACAGCATCCAGCGATATCCCAAAGTGGTGGCTCCGAAAAACATCAAGCCAAGGAGCTTATACGAATTGAGAGGGTATTTGCGCGTCCGAAGTACATGTACAATCTTGAAAAAGGCTCAAGATGCTTGGTAAGAAATAATACGACCATCCACTTCTTCATTAGACTAGCTTTGCGTAGCGCTATGGCTTGTGATAGGATCCAATGTTTTACAACCCAATGAGGGTGTTGTAAGATGTTGGGAACTCAGGCTGAGAACTAGGAACATGATACGGATACGCAGGAAGCAAAGCGAATTTCAGGGCATTCCCCATGGATCCCATCTCTGCATTGTGAAGAGACAGAATAGCAATACGAGCGGGCTAGATTACAATCTGAATCCTTCGATGTGCCCATGCAGGCAAAGTGCTGGCTTATTGATGGTTCGAGGTTAGGGCCGCCTCCCTGGCCCAAATACGAAATGCGATGCTCGACTAACATGGAAGAAAAGACGCATTTCTTCTGGCACAGTGTGATATATTTGAAACATAGGACATGTTTTCATTCCACTTACTGTATTGTTGTCGGCTAGAACGGTTGCGACTGAAATATCGGGGAAATTAATGAGGGAAAAAAAGTCCGCCAACATTTTTTTGACCGATCATCGCAGCGATGCATCCATGGCTGTACATAGTGTAGGATGGACGGGCCGGAGGCAGACTCGTAGGCGGAATGAGAGTCTGAGACACCAGAACGAAATGGACTAATCAGAGATGCATGCATGAATGAATGCGCGGCTGCGTAGAGTTGAGTCGAGTGCGTGCCCCTGAAGAGGATTCGTTGTCCACTTCATCATTGTCTTCGTAAGCTGCCTCTACTGCATCAATGTCCTTGTAGTTAATGGGGTTTGGCCTGTTGTCGTGGAAGTCTGAACTTTGTGATAGCGGCTTCGGTACCCGCAAACAGACGCTGATTGGTAGGAACTTCTAGAGCCAACAGGGCGGGTTTGATTTCGGCCAATTGGGGGTTTGGATGCAGGGGCACTGCTTGTTGCTTACGGGTGCATTCATTAGTTCAAAGCCTGCGCCAGCGTGCATCCAGGCAACACAACGCAGAAGGATAACGCCAGGACAGGGTAAGACAGCGAAAAAGACGGGGAAGATACCACGGAGAGGCACAGGTGAAGTGGCAGAGCACAGCAAGCACACCGAAGGCGTCCCCTTGAGGCTTGCCAACTTGTGCCAGTTACAACTCGTAATTCCCCGTTATGGTGGAGGCTTGGTGCTTTTAGGCAGGATGCGCCGTCTCAGAATTGGTTGCACTCGAGAAATCGGCCAGTCCTAATAAGGTTGGCGTAAATAAGTGTGACTCATTGCCCGGACCCATGTCTGTCCGAAGGGCGCGCTTTTATGAAAGTACCTGAGAGTACAAGTGACCCCCTAACGCGGAGCCAACCAGTTTACTGCCACTTCTGTTAGTGCCAGACAGCGCCCCGTATTTCCGGGCTTGTACCCACCACCAAAGCGCACAAACCTTACAAGATTGCTGCCTGAGAAATACAAATTGTCTCCATCTTCCCATCCTCAGGCTTCCTCTTCTTCTCTTTTCTCTCCACCCCAAATCATCTTCACAAAACAGTATCATCAAGAGTATCACGCCTGAGGCGATCGCAAAGATGTTCTAAATTACCCCCTTCCCCCGTTATTCCCCAGTCCTCCGTCAAAATTACGTCCCAGGACATTAACGCATCAATCCCCACTCAACCACCCCGTTCAGCTCACCTCTCGGTCGACCTGAACTCTAGCCCTGCTTTGAATAGCTTCAGCTCCAGTTCTCTCACAACCGCCAACATTTCAGGCCAAGACTTTCCAGTCTTCACCACGGATCCCCAGTCACCATGGCTTCCCTCCACGAAATCCAGCCTGCCGGCCCAATCCGCGCAACAGTTACAGAGTCCCGAAACACCACAACAGGACTTTGTCTTGTTCGATCAGCCTCAGCTCCCTAATCGGTCAACTACAACCTCGCTGCAATCTCAGCGTCGCCACTCGTCTCATCTGCACAATCGTCACCAACAGCCTGTCTCCCCTGCTGCACAGAATCAACGAGTCGCCCAGTTGCTCCAGGCTTTTGGTCAATCGTCTCCTGTAAACCGTCCTACCAATCAGTTTTACGCCTCTTCGGCTCCTTCGTCATCTACCGCTTTGAACAAGCAGAACCGCCCTGCTAGGCCTCCAGTTCCTCTCTTTTCTCAGAGTACAGGAAGTGTCCCGCAACAAACCGCCAAGATGATGAACGCTGCAGGTTTGTACACCCGTGATCTTGCTTCCAGTCCAATTAGCTCACCAATATCAGACGTCGAACTCCCTGAAGAGTTCACCGCCTTCGATGGCGGGGCCAACACGGCTTTCTCTTCTCCTGCTGTCCCCTCTGTCTTTGACTTTGGCGGCAGCTCTTCCAGCTCTATTGGCAATCTGGCGACCATCTCGCCCCAAGATCTTTTTGCTCATGATTCTTTCATGTCTGCACCCAACTCATCCGCGTTGACTGCCTTGACTTCACCATCTATCTACAACGAGTCTCCCGAGTTTGATGGATACGATGTGTCGCCAAACTTCGGCAGTGCCGATTTCGACGGTGCTGCAGACCCTTGGTACCCCTTGTTCCCCCAGGACAACACTGTTGCTCCTGCTCAACCTACTACTAGTGTTGAGAACTCACCGGAGGTTAAGTCTGATGAAGTCGACTCAGACAACCAGTCTCCTGCTCCTAGCCGCCGTAAGTCGGGTACATCTCCTTCCACTCGTCACTCTTCGGTGGCTGGTGTGAACGCCCGCAAGCGAGACAAGCCTCTGCCCCCTATCGTTATTGACGACCCTAACGATATCGTCGCCATGAAGCGTGCTCGCAACACTCTTGCCGCACGAAAGTCTCGTGAGCGAAAGGCTGCTAAGTTGGAAGAACTCGAGGATAAGATTGCTAAGCTGGAGGAAGAGCGTGATCACTGGAAGAGGATCGCTCTTTCGCAAACCGGCATGCAATAATGGATTAAAAGTGGAATTTCTTTCTTTCGCCAACCCGGGATTACGTTGGTTTGTTATTGTGTTTTAATACGGTTTCATTGATTCCTATAGTCAATCAGTTCAATCAAATTGCTCTATTGAATATTCCTTCTCAATATGCGTGAAAATGAAGTTAAAAAGGATATTCCTGTCAAATGCTGTGTTGCTACTGTAGTACAAAAGTATATAGGGAGATTGTCAGGTCTGGGCGTACGAAGGTGCAAGCAGGTAAGGCCGAGTCAATGCGTGAGCCTGTGTAATAGACTGTTTACTACGTAGGATGCACGATCAATTCACATGTGAAAAGAACAGTGTTCGCCGAGGAGACATTGACTATCTATTTGAGTCAGTAGTAGACAAATGATTGGTGTTGATACTTAGCTTGATCATGATGTGAATCTGTCCAATAAGACTCTATGTGTGTAGGCCGTGTAAGCTGCGTTTATTTGGACTAAACAGGTCAGTGGCAAAACTCATAGTTATGAAACATAGTAGATCATTCTCATCCATGTTGATCATCGTAGTGAGCTTAGTCAAATCATGCCAAGATGCAGTAAGGCTGACAATGCACAGCTACAGTTGTATCGCCCGGTGAAGCCGAGATAAACATGCTGGCTAAGCCCTATGATCTTCGGTTTAAGCTTATGATCTAGTGGTTCACTGGTTTGCTGTATGCTTGGCGATTTCGATTGGCATCCAATTCCATGCGAGGCGTTTCTAGAGATTAAGATGTCTTTAAAATTAGGAGGCCTGAACGTCATCCTCCTGTAGAGCAATAAACCCCAACTCGGCACTTGGTTCATAACCGCGCGGCATTGTTGGTTTGGCTTACTTAACTTCAAACATACGCTGTTAACTATATTCAAAGAATGCAAACGAATCTGAAGCCGTTGTATAACCATTATTAATGTTTCATCCCAATGGTGAAGATATTACAGGAGTTGAAGAATCCATCAAGGGCGCCAGGTGTTGAGTTGACAGAAACAGTCAGTATTTGAACTTTATGCCCATCATGCTTGCTTCAACCTCACGACCTATACAGCCCTTCGATAGTTCATCTCCAAGATCTCGGGAGTCGTTTGAGAATGATCGTGGTTTTGAGAGAGACCTCGACGTGACTCAAGATGATTTGCTTGAAGCAAGGGGGACTGCAGCTATGTTGTCTCTCGAAGATGTACACAAAGTGAGTTTATGTGCCTGAGTTGAAGTTGTTAGTAAACTAACAGTATTTAGACTATGAAAAAAGTGTATAAGCTTCACAAAAGAGACCCGAACTTCCCTCTTTCTGTTCTTCAGAAGATTCAAGTATTCCTGAGTATGCTGTTCGGCAAACATTTGACTGTGACCATGCTTATATCAAACAGATACCAACGATATCTTGCAACAGCCAGAGAGACACGAGGCTCTGATTCAAGAAATCAAGATAGAAGCAGCTCTCATTACACACAATTCACCATATGCCGAAGTACGCGCTATAGTCAGCAATCACGATGAGCCTAGCATGCCATGCTCCACGATCCGTGCTTGGTTCGTCGGCCTCATCTTTTCTTGCGCTGTCTCCTTCATCAACAGTTTCTTTGAGATCCGTCAACCCATGATCAGCATCAGCACTGTTGTTCCCCAACTCTTAGCTTATCCTTTCGGAAAGTTTCTCGAGAAGACTCTTCCTGATGTTGGTATCAATGCATTTGGTGTACGGCACAGTCTAAATCCTGGTCCATTCAACAAGAAGGAGCATATGCTGATCACTATCATGTCGAGTATATCTATGGGGACGCCGTATACCAACTATATTGTTTGGATACAGTATCTCCCTTTCTACTTCAATCAGCCGTATGCCGTTAGCATAGGATATCAGATCTTGCTAGGACTTTCTTCTAAGTTTATCGGCTACGGCCTGGCTGGCATTTGCAGAAGATTCCTTGTCTATCCATCATATTGTCTCTGGCCAACGACTTTGGTCTGTATCGCTCTAAATACGGCGTTACACGATGAGGGAGACGTCCCTGTTCCTGGACCCTTCAAGAGAATCTGGAAAGCGTCCCGCTTCAAGTTCTTTAGCATTACACTTGGAGCTATGTTTGCTTACTTTTGGCTCCCAAATTACTTATTTGCAGGCCTGACTTGGTTCAGCTGGATGACTTGGATATCTCCTAACAACCGCGACTTAGCAACTATCACCGGCGGACACACTGGACTAGGTCTGAATCCCTTCCCGACACTCGACTGGAACGTTATCACTATGGGCTGTGATCCCCTTATGGTACCTTTCTTTACCACCTTCAACTTGTTCTCTGGAGCAATGTTGTCCTTTTTCGTCATCCTGGGCCTTTACTACGGAAACGGCTACTTTACTCCCTACCTCCCTGTCAACTCGAATCGCGCATTTGACCATTTTGGTAGATCGTATAATGTCTCTGCCATTCTCGATGAGCGTGGAATATTCGACCCTGAGAAGTATGAAGCATACTCACCAGCGTTCCTTACAGCCGCACATCTAGGTTCATACATGATGTTCTTCGCCATGTACACGGCTGCTCTCACCTATGGTGCGCTTTATCACCACCATCAAATAGCTTTGGGGTTTAAGAGCCTTTTCCATAGCTTTCGGCCATCAAAGAAGGAGGCCACGGAAGACGGACAGGTATTGGATGCCCACAATCGTCTTATGAAGACGTATCGCGAGGTCCCTAACTGGTGGTATTTGGTGTTTCTCGCGATAGCGTTCATTATTGGAATCGTCGGTATCTCTCAATGGCCTACACATACGACTCCAGCTGTGGTACCTTTCGGCATCGTTCTGAGTCTCATCTTCGTTGTGCCAATAGGCATCATATCAGCTACCACAGGCATCGCCGTCCCACTCAACGTGATAGCAGAATTTCTAGGGGGCTCCTTTGCAGAAGGAAATGCTATTGCGTTGTGCTTCTTCAAGACATTTGGATACGCCACTTGTGCGCAAGCCATCTACTTTAGCGCAGACTTGAAGCTGGCACACTACATGAAGATACCACCACGCTTCACCTTTTGGGCGCAGATGGTGCCGACTCTTGTTTCCACGTTTGTCTCTGTTGGTGTTCTTCAATATCAGATTCGCTTGGAGGGCGTGTGCACGCTGGATGCGCCTTATCGCTTCACTTGTCCTAGTCTGAATAACTTCTTCACGGCTGCTGTACTTTGGGGAACTATCGGACCAAGGAAACTCTTTGGCCCTGGAGGTCAGTATGTTGAGACTTTGGTAGGATTTCCCTTTGGTGTAGCTTTGGTTTTGCTCTTCTGGTGGCTTGGCAGAAAATTCCCCAATAACAAGCTCATTCGAAGTACCCACCCTGTTGTCTTCCTTGGAGGTGGTATGGTTTGGGCGCCGTACAATATTAGCTACATCTGGCCAGCTGTGCCAATTGGCTGGTTCTCTTGGATGTATGTCAAGAAACGATATCTCGCTTTCTGGGCAAAGGTATGTCTTGTTCCATAGCATGTGCGCTCGTTCCCTAACAAACATAGTACAACTACATCCTCTCAGCTGCTTTCTCCGTCGGCGTTGCTCTATCAGCACTGGTCATATTCTTTGCTTTACAATACAGCGATATCAGCCTAGACTGGTGGGGAAATAGAGTACCTTTTGAAGGATGCGATGGAACTCAATCGTGTCTTCTTAAGACTGTTACTCCTGGAGAGTACTTTGGGCCTCGACTAGGGGAATTTCACTGAATATAGCTGGACTAAGTTTATAAGTTAAGTTAAGCAGGAAACTACATTGACTGTAAGATATTTGCAAATGGTATGGGTCTGTTCAACAGGCTCTTACATAGAAGGAATGTACTAGTAAAATCAAGTGGTATATACAAACTACAAAACACCTCACCTAACAAAAAGAAACCCGCTCGTGAAGTGATCAGAAATATCCATATCAACAACTCTTCAATCTAGTAGCCGCATTCATTTGGAGGTAGACAGTCTGGGTTGAAACAGGACAAATCATACCACTGCCAAGGCGTGTCATCCTCATCATCACGTCCTTGAACAGCATCAACCAATTCACAGAAAGGCTGGTTCAAGTCATGCTCTCTGTAACCATAAACAACAGCCTTGCAACCATCGAACTTATCGCAGCTCTCTCCACATGCCTCGACACTATCAGAGTCACCGTACCCGAGAACCTTGGCCTTCTTGCCATTGCGATGACCGGTGTGGCCGCAGTCTGCGGGACTTGGCGGGTTGTTGCGAATAGTGTAGCGGAAGCAAGTCGGGCGTGGAGGTGGGGATGTGGTTGTTGTGCACTTGGTGGATGTTGTACTTGAGAGTGTTGTAGATGATGATGTGAACAGAGCAGAAGTTGGTGATGTGCTGGTTGAGGTGCTGCATGGTGTGGTGGAAGATATAGTTGACATTGTAGAAGACGCTTCAGATGTTGGGGTGCTTGATGAAGATCCTGAGCTCGCTGTGGAGGTTGTGCAGGGCGATGAAGTGGATGGAACAGATATACTGGTA
Source organism: Fusarium beomiforme (assembly GCA_002980475.2). Taxonomy (NCBI): domain Eukaryota; kingdom Fungi; phylum Ascomycota; class Sordariomycetes; order Hypocreales; family Nectriaceae; genus Fusarium; species Fusarium beomiforme. Next base: position 24,551 of record PVQB02000239.1, read on the forward strand.
GTTTCGCAAGGCGGTGTAGTGCTAGATGATTCAGAATGAGATGTTGTGCTGGGGATGGTTGGAGAAGAAGTGTCACAGGGTGTGGTAGCGGATGAAGGTTCAGATGTGCTCGACACTGAAGACTCAGAGGTCGGAGAAACAGAAGTGCTCGTCTCGCTCAACGAGCAAGTGGAAGATGTCTCTGACGATGCAGTAGAGGTTGTACAGGGTGTCGAGGTCGAACCTGTAGAGCTATTTGTCCCGCTTGCTGAAGTAGCAGAAGACTCAGATGATGTTGCAGAAGCTGTGCAAGGCACAGAAGTAGTTGAGCCCGATGATGAAATTGAGGATTCTGAAGTGAAAGTTGAAGAAGCTCCCGATGATGTTGACATTCCAGAAGTCGAACAAGAAGGAGTTGTTGCAGAAGACTCTGTCGTCTTGAAGGTTTCGCTGCTTGTTGCCTCTGTTGTCTCGCTTACAGTTTCCGTGCAGATTGAAGTGCTGGCTTCAGTGGTGGTGCTTGAAGGAGCTGTGGTGTCATGTGTGACAGTGGTGCTCATTGTAGCTGAGCTGCTATGAGATTCCGAAGAAGTTGACTCAGTTATTGATTCTGATTTTGTAGTAGATGGAGCGGTGGTCACGCTCATGGTTGATGTAGTCTCTGAGGATCTGGTTTCAGTATGTGAAGTGGAAGTACTTCCAGAACTTGTAGAGAGTGGAGAAGTTTCTGTGCTGCTAGGGCACGGAGTAGAAGTAATAGAATAAGTCTGGTGGATTGTGCTATAAGCACTGCTAGTTTCTGAAAGAGTGGAATTTTTGCTGTCTGTTGTGGTAGATATTTCCTTGGTGGTGGAAGTACCCTTGGATGTTTCTGTGCCGATTTTTGACGTTGTTGAGGCTGAGCCGGAGGTAGAGGCAGAGTATGCAGAAGACATGGAAGAGGCACTACATGGTGTAGCTGTAGTGCTTATAGAAGCGTCATGCGAAGTGCTTGAAGACTTTTCTGTACTGATAGAGATAGTAGACTCAGTAGTCGTAGTCTTGGAAAGAGTGGAAGATGTAGTGCTTGAGTCCAAAGTTGGACCATGAGAACTAGTAAAACTACCAGTGATAGTTGAAGAAACGAGAGTTTCACTCTTGGTGGAAGAAGACTGAGGTACAGGATATGTAGGTACACTGTAAGGTGGTACACTATAAGTTGGCGAACGGCGAGGTTTACAAGGTCCAGCCTGAACGCTAGTGATGCTTGAAGCAGCAAGCAAAAGAATGAATGACTGTGGCCAGGCCATCTTGAAGAATTGAATGAGGGACCGTGAACCTGCACAATGAAAGAGTGAATGAAGGACTGATACTCCAGCAAACAACTCAATTTCCGCTCCTAATACATTGTATTTATCAATCTCAGTCTCCATGATACCAAACGACTTACATCATGTCCCTTCTAGAATAAATCCACCGTTTTATCACGTTTATCCAAATCCGGCGTCTTCTCAGCCCAGACGTTACAAACACAACGTCGCTCTCCGATGAAACGTCACCACCCCTGACGCTAGAAACCAACGGTCCTAAACGCCACGATCTGCTTCTGGTGGCGTCAACATCTTTAACCGGTTCTAACAGTCTGGCGGTCTCATGGTGGTAAAAAGAGGCTTTAAGCTTTTTTAACGAGTGGATGTGACGCTCTTGAGCGGTGTGTCAAAGGAGCAAACGATGTGGTTTCGCCTTGTGAGTTACGGTGTAAGAGGTTGGTGGCGTAGCAGGATAGAGGGACTGCCGTTGCACCCGTTTGGAAAAGTCGTTCGCCACGGAGTCCAGAACGACGGTTTTGAATCATGAGGTGGTTTCCACTTAGGTATTCTTCTGGTCTCATGATGTGTTGTATTTGTCAACGGAGGTTATGATGGGTCCTTTTTGGATAGTCAGGGGTCACAAGATGGGACTTGGCTGGCAAAAGGTGAGCTTTACAGCTAGGAACAGCCGAACAGGATCGGAAGTGCATGATCATTATTCATGCAGCTGTCATCTATGGTTTGCATGATCGTGACATGCTGTGACAGGCAGGGGTTACCGATCCGTTCCGCCGGGACTGGAGAGTTGATCGCACAGACAGGTCTCGGGAAGTGACAACACTCTGCAGTTTGGCAGTATTTACAATTTTGTATATTCTGTTGAGTTTAAAGAGCTTAAACTGGAGGAACCTGTCTTGCATTGCTCCCAATTCGTCAAAGAGACGCCTCTTTCAAGCATACACGCGAGTGTCATAGATAGCAGTAGCCAAGCCCCAAACTCCAGAGACGCTTCACGCTACATGTACAGTAAGGTTTTGATCTGGCTGGAATGTTGATTCTGATGGTTTCCAAAGCTCACTGCGTCACGGCCCATGCTCATGCAGAGCGGTCCGAGATCTCCAACCATCCCGTCATCAACACCATCTTAGTTCATGCACAGCACAGACTGGAGGCGTGACGACACTCATAGCCTCTATGGCTTATCACTAGCATCGCTAGTAACTGTGCCTTTAATATTGAAGATCGAAGCTAGCTTGCACCGGTGCCTGTAGTAGTCTCTGGTCCCGAAGATCTGGTCTTCATTCAAGGCCGCCCAGCTCCCCAGGTAGTGAGGTAAGCATGAGTTGGCCAAAGGAACTGGTTTTCATAAAGCTACTAAGCTTATAAATTACAGATTACTCACGAGTATATGGATTCATGAAAGCTGCGTGGCTAATAGCCAATAACATGCTGATGCTTTGAGCAGCTTGATCAAGCTTATCACGACACTCTCCAATATCACCGCCTATATCATGTCTTCCCAACCCAGATCTACTACGTCAAATAAATTAGTACCATGGGATCTTAGTACGGATATTTCATAATTCCTTTCACTTAGACTCTTCGATCATCGCGCGCTGACTTCTTCAACATCCGATCCACAGCATCTACTGCGCTCATGAAACGAAGTGAGAATTCGAGTAGTTACATTGAAAGAGTGAGAAATATACGTCGAACTACTTGATTCTTAGTTCTCTTAACGTGGTTTCATTCAATCATCTATTGTGTTTGTGGATGAGATAGTGAGACTTGAGCTCGTTGGAGGAGGGGAGTTAGTGATGTTCGTTTTCACTCTTGACCACAGTATCACCTAACCCATGGCCTATAATCCCTTTACTATCATTTAAAGGCTTTATATTTATTCAAATCCTGTCATTCTCAGTAGAATAGAGCATTTCTAGTGTTTTCCCTAGCTCAGACTTCAGACTCCAAAAGGATAAATCTCAACGTGAGTAATCAGACTAGCATCTTCCACATGCCTAGACAATAACCGAACGTAATTCCGAGTCCTTTAATCTCTTTGTAAATAGTTTAGTGCTCATATCGCATCATCTAAGCGAAATACCTAACGCTATCTACGGTGACATCGTGATTGTGTTTACTTTTGGCGGGGAAAGGCACTTTTATGCAGAAACCCACATACCAAAGAAAGTGAGGATGTATCGGAGCTACTTATTCATAAGAAGTATTTCTATAATTATTCGGACAAGTTTTGAACGTAAGAATCTTTGTTGCTTTCATGTATGAAGAAGGCCTTCGTCTGGAGCTACCCTTGAGCTCGATGCAACACACGATGCCTCGTATGAATCGTATCAACTGCCTGACGAACTTTAGTCATACTTTCGGATGAATGAGCATTAACTTTCGGCTCCGTTCAGTGCAACACGAAGTGGTGTAACCTTACTATGATTGTCGTTTCCCGCCGTTGTATCGATTATCACCAGTGCAGATCATATAAATTAAGGGATGTCACCTTGACGTTACTTCATGCTCACTCTCGACCAGTGTCAAGTAGCACAACTAACACACGATTATGGTAACATTTCCTGTATTTCATTGCAACTGTGCTCATAAAAAGGTAGCGACGTTGCGCATTGTAGCGCCATGAGTTAGGCAAATACAGGGTAGCCAGATATAAGTGAGCTATACGACATCCCGGCTGGCACCTATGATGATTACCACACTATTCGCTGTTGCACTTACTGCTCCAATGATTGGAGCGGTAGCGTATGATTTAACCACGATGAAGAACACTAAAAGCTCGGGGATACGAAGACCCAGTTGGTGCTTTCGAAGGTTTAGACTCATGCATCGTATGACCCAAGACGTTTATGGTCCTTCCTTTCTTGTAAGTGGAAGCCCAAGAAGAAGACTGGGGTGAGGGGATGATTAGCCAAAGTTGCGTTTCTTTAACATTAATGAAATGACGGTGTCGCATAACCATGGTTTCAGATAAATATCCCCAGACAGGATGTGATATCCTGGACAAACACAGGATTGTGTCGGATTCGATACTGGGAAAGAAGATGATACGAGGTCGTTTCGTCTCAGGTTACGAGTGCATGATTTTGAAGAGTAATTGAATCCTTCACGTAGAGAGTTCACCAACAGCTGAAGGATCACAACTTTAGCTTCATGCGTTGGCATGAGGAAAATCAATATGCAACACGATTTCACCAGGGCAGCAAATACTGAGGATTGTGTGTTGAGATCACCCGTCAGGGTTCAAGTGACAGGCAAGGTATTGGGTGTCAATGTTAATCATCTGGTGGGGGAGGACCACAATGATGTTGAAAAAATGGGGGGTTCGGAGGTCGGCGCTACAATGAGGTCACCGGCCGAATTGCTAGACGAGCCTGACGAGAATGTGAATGAAGAAAACATCGTAGTAAAGAGCGGAAAGGAACCGTCTGTGTAGGAACAGATACATGAGGTATCGAAAACGTAGAGTAAACCGAGATGATAGACATGGACTTGTCGATCACGTCGTGTCGGTGTCAATCAAGGTGAAAGACTAAAGTGGGAAACGTTCATCATTCGAATGGAGGAAGAAAATACCGCGTGTCAAAACTCCCTTTGCTCGAGGGCAATCAATACTTGGATTGGATGGTTCGTATGAATATCTTAAACTCTGAAACTCGGGGTTGGTTTTAGACCAAAGGGGGGCTTTGGCTTGGCACTGTAAGGAGAGTAAGGATCTGAGATAGACGGATGTGATAAGCAGAAGCAAAAGACAGGCCTTGAAATGAGGATTTACAAAACATTTTCTTGTTGGGATAATGATGATATTATCTTGGTGCTGCTGTCTTGTTAGTTGAGTGACTTTACTGTAGAATACCCAGGCAATGTAAGATACCAGCCAATTTGGCATGATGTGGATTCACTTGGCGGCTGTATCACACAAGGACTAGATAGCTTATGCCAGCGGATAGAATGTTTCGCTCAAGATGATATATGCGACAGAGTGAAACAGAGGATTGAGGTGTCAGAAACAAATCAGAGCCAGTATCAGCTCATAGCATCGTACAATAATAAAACCTTAGTAATGCAATTAATTAATTATTGACAGGCACAAGCATAACCCGCGATGACATCTCCCTCCCTCCTTCAGGGACCATCAAGCGCCCCCCCCAGATCGAGTGTTACAGTGAGAGGGGAGGGGCGACAGGGCATTTGATTCGATTCGAGCTCAAAGGCCCGCCTGGACCTAAGCTCTTTTGGAGGTCTAGAGCAGTGGGAGTCATGGGAACAATGAAGCGCCAATTTGGCTCTTGGCGGGCGAGAATGTTCCCTAACCAAAATGGCCGAATGGGATTGCCAAGGGCTAACTCAGGTAGGCCAAGGTGAAGAATAAAATTAGAACACGTTATGAACTACGGACAGGCGCGATATCATGTGGCGGGCGGGCTGAGCCAAAAATTGCCCGGTCAGCTCCAGTATCGTTGGCATGCTCTGCTTTTTAGCTCTAGGCCTCGTGATGAGGCTCGTGTTTTTTTCTCTTATTAACTTTGGCTACAAAGATTTTTTTGCAACGTTACTGCTACTGTGCCAACATGGATCTGATCAGATCAAGTGGGAATAGTGACGTCGAGGCGGGTCGAATCTATTCTTTGATCAATCAACGGATCATTCTCTTTTGTTCTGGATCAACACGGACTCTCGGGAAGAAAGATGGAGATGCGTGGGTTAATGGAAATTCGGCACTGAACCGGCTCAAGCGAGGGCGAGATGATTGATTGATTGAGGGTCTCTCGAAGGACAGGGCAATCAATGGTCTCTACTCTGTACTGCCCTTGGCTTATCGCTTTGATAGTGCCAATGTTTGACCAACAGAGATGCAATTTGGGGGAATACGATGCGTAATCATAGACCCCAACAGTGCAGCGACTTGGGCCTTGGGGTGCTCACTGCTAGTGACATACGCCAAGCAGACTATCTTGTTGGTAATCTCGTGTTGCTTTTGTTGCTCCATGTTGAGCATTACCCAAATAGCAGCAGCCTTTGAGTTCTGTTGAATAGGTAGGCCTATGTGATGAGTGAGAGAATTGCCTGATGTGGAGGATTGCTAGCCAAACCAGAACCCTGGGACTCAGTCTCCCTTCCGTGCATGAACCAGATGCTGTGCGACACCCTCTGACATTAGATCCTCCAGAGGCACACAAACAGCTCCTTCAGGGGTCCAGACTAGACCGGAATAGTTGCAGATGGTCTGCGCCTCTCGTCTGGCAATACCCCACCCTTTTCCGTCCTGTCTCTGCCATCCCCTGCTCCCCCATTTCCCTTATCAGCACAAGGCGAAGGGCTACCGGAAAACTTGCCGAGCAATTCAGTGTTGTTACGAATCAGTCACTACATGACTGTAGAGGGTTGGGGGCTTGTATTTTTTGCCCTTCGTTGGAATTTTGCTGGTGTTTCCAGCCTCTGCCATGCCTTTTTTTTCCGGAACCAGAGGATGCGACTTACGAGTTCAAAACGGTGCGTGTCAGAAGAGGGCGATCGTCAGGAACTGCGTGCCTCTGACTGGCTGAACGAATTCTGGTTAAGGAAAAGACTATCTACAGCTTCGTCATCACAACAACATTAACCGTCTCAACAACACGAATAAAAATTTTAGGAGAGAAATGATCTGAGGATTGATCGATTATACGAAAATTACACACGTCATAGTAAATTGATCCCCAGTACCTCTCCACCCATTGTCACAGTCACAGCAGATCTCTTGTCGAGTCTGCAGTGACTATCAACTTACCAAGAAGCTAAACGGGATATTGGGCCATGTGAGAATTCGTATTGTGTCCCAGTGTGGATGCGAATAGCTCAGGCGACCAAAAGCCAAGATTCAGTTCAGTGCACCGTAGCGATTCATCTCGCCAATGCGTTTAGCTGATGCTATCTAAGAACTGTCACTCGGATACACTGAACGGTACATCGGCATCTCATAGTGGGCTTTTGGGGGTGCTTTGTGTTGATGCTGTGTTACCCTAGCCACAATGAAAGTGGCTTACACAAATCAACTGTCAGCTCTTCCAGAAGGCCCTCCAATTTTTCATCCGCAACTAAGCACCTGGAATCACTGAGTAGCTCACAAATCGTAAACCGCCGGTTCTGGACCGTGGCGGCTTTGTCTCAGCCGCCAACAGCCTAACGCCTAGAAATGTCTTGTTCTTGGGTGAGTCGTGTCTCGCTCGAAACCGGAATCTCAATGGAAGAGCCCATGTTCTGTGGCATGACAGGGGCACATGGATCAATAACTAACCCCTGGTCCCCCCTAAGACAAATTTGGCAAGCTCAGAGCTCGGTCACCCTTGGCTGTTCATGGTCAGGGGTTGAGGCTCCTCGAGATCCACCCGAACCCGAAGCGCCTCTAAGCTAGAGGTCTCTAGTCGTCTACAGGCGCCGAGACTGAGTGAGTGAGAGAGGGAGAGGGCGCTGCTATTAGATAAAACATCACCGTCTCCATTCACTGACCTGAAGCTCTTTTCCCTCAGTTTCACTATCGATCTATCATACCTTTTAATACCCCTTCCCACAAGTAACCTCCGTTTACTCTCATTTGCTTGCTATTATACACTCTCGCTCAGGTATATACCTAAACCTATTTACACATACAACTTACAAGTGGCCGTCACTCTATCGCTCAAGACACCTCTTGACAACAGCTCAACAACTTGAGATTAGAATATACAACAAGCATACAACAGCAACTACACATCACAAATATACAACACAATGTTCACAAAAGCTTTCACTACTGCCGCCATGGCTCTGGCCTGTGCTGGTATGGTTTCTGCTCAGACCTTCACTGATTGCAACCCTCTGAAGAAGAGTAAGTCAAGCTTGGATACAGACAACTCACAGACACTAACATTATTATAGCTTGCCCTGCTGACCCTGCCTTTGGTGATAACGAGGTTGACTGCGACCTTGCTAAGGGTGCTTGTGGTGCCTTCCACGGCATGATTGGAACTGAACTCAAGTATAGCGACCGTGGTGCTCTTTTCCGTATCAACAAGGAGACCGATGCTCCTACCATTCGATCCGACAACTACCTCTTCTTTGGACGTGTCGATGTCGTTGTCCAGGCTGCCAAGGGCCAGGGAATTGTCACTTCCGCTGTCCTCCAGTCTGATGATCTCGACGAGATCGACTGGGAGTGGGTTGGTGGTGATGATGCTCAGGTCCAGTCCAACTACTTCAGCAAGGGCGACACATCAACATACGACCGTGCTCAGTACCACCCCGTCGCTGCTCCTCTTACCACAACTCACAAGTACTCTGTTGAGTGGACTTCCACCAAGATCGACTGGCTCATTGACGACACCGTTGTCCGAACTCTGAACGCTGCCGATGCTAAGGGTGCTAATGGTTTCCCCCAGACCCCAATGCAGGTTAAGCTTGGTACCTGGGTTGCTGGTGGAAAGAACAGCAACGAGGGCACCCGAGAGTGGGCTGGTGGCTACACCAACTTCGATGATGCTCCCTTTGATGCCTACTACCGCAGCGTAACCATCATTGACTACGCTGGAAAGGATGCTCCTGGCCAGAACAAGGGTGCCAAGCAGTACGTTTACACTGACAAGACCGGTGACTGGACCAGCATCAAGGTTGAGAAGTCCTCTTCCGACGACGAGACTAGCTCCAGCACTACTGTCTCCAAGGCCTCCAAGACCACCAAGACTGCCGAGCCTACCAAGACCAAGACTGCCGAGGCCACCACCACCTCCGCAGTTGAGACCACCAGCGCCCACGAGTCGAAGACCAAGTCCGCTGAGAAGGAGTCCAAGACTGAGTCTGCCAAGGAGACCAAGACCACTGAGGTCGCTACCACCTTTGCCACTGCTACTAGCACCAAGGCCGAAGCTACTGCCACAGCCACTGGAGGTTCCGGTTCCGGCTCTGGATCTGAGTCCGAGGCTGGTGCCGGTGCTGCTACAGCCACTGGCTCTGGTGCGTCTCCCTCCGAGCCTGCAACCACCCCCGTTCCCGTCAACTCTGGTTCTCGCATGGCCGGTAGCATCGTTGCCGCCTTTGCTGGCCTCATGGTCGCTCAGATCCTCATCTAGATCTTCAATTCTGCTTCTACAATTACTTCTTTCGGGGTCACTGTAAGCATGTAGAGTTGCAAAGCCTACACGCAGAAAGCAGACCATTCTAATTACCTTACTTCGAGTCGATCCTTACATGCTTGCCAAGGCAACCCAACCTTTTCATCACTCGGAAGTATTTTTTTGGAATGAGGGAGACTTCATGACGAAAAAAGAGACGGGCAAAGGAAAAAAAAAAACGCTAGAAAACCATCACAACAACAAACATACATGGGAAAAGGGCTCTTGGCAAGCAAACATCACGTTTTTGAACAACAAACCTAGCGATTTTTAATGAGGACCTGCTCTCTTGAGCCCGCCGAGAGCAGCGCTGGCTTCAAGCCAAGCGTCTTGGCTCAATTTCCCCTTTTTGCTTCTGCTTGAGGGGAAATGGCACAGGGCATATGATGGATGAGCTTGTGATTTTTTGTATGAAATCTTCAACTAGAGATGGACTATGACACATTGACAGAGGAAGACACGGCTTGGATGAATTACTACTTTGGACTTGGATTGGATGACGCATTGCATATCATTGGATGCCACTTTTTACGCGCACGATACCTTTTGCAGATAGAATCTGTTTTTTGAACATGGAATAGAAGCAGCATATTTTTTGCTGAAAACATTTGACTACTTGTTTACTTTTGGTGATGGATGTGCTTTGATGGTTTGCGCTGCAGGGGGAAACGATTCGAGTCTGGGCTGCATTCAGCCAAGGTAGGGGAGTTGTATTGGAGGGTTGAGCATACATATGCAGAAGAAAGGGTGATATGCAAGGGCCGTGTGCCGTGTAACAAAGAAGGGGGCTGTCATCCAAGGGCGAATATTGGCAATGCTCATCATGTTGTTGCCCAGCCTTAGTCGACGGAGTTGGCGGACGCGTAATCTTGAGCTTATCTATGATCGTCAACTTGAGGGAAATTAGAGTGCTTGGCTGAGAAAATAGTATTGTCTGGGCTCTGAGGGTGTGTTGAAAATGCGGCTGGCTGAGGGAAGTGAGACATGGCTGTTATTGAGCCGCATTTTGTTGGAAACACTTCCAATTGGGTCTCACTTTTGGCGTCTTTGCTTCTGGTATCAAGCAATATTCAGATTGTGTTGCTCAGGTGTCAAAATGGCTTGTGATAAGCTGACAGTCGCACTGATGCTTGATTCAAGGTTTATCACAAAGGGGATAAGCGCAAGGATTCCCCGTAGTGGTTGGTGGTTGGGTGGAGCGGATATGCAGGTACACAAAAGGTTATCGCCATTCAGTATAAATGCTCATTCGTTATCCCTGCAACGTACCCGAAACTTACGCCGAACTCTCACTTTTGTTAAGGCAGCAACGAAAAATCAAACCGTACGCCCTTATAAGCCATTATTATTGCAGTCCATTCAACACAGGGCCCTCTGACGGATAGCGAGGAACCATTGTCGCCGGTCGGATGAAATAAACAGAGTGTAGCCACACACATACAACGTACCAGCGATTCCTTCACCTTTTGCTCCAAAGGTTATAGATTCGAATCAAGCTCATTTTCATTTTTGGCCTCATTCGCACTAAATGCTTGGTCCGTTTTATTTTCTTCCAGGTGCTACTTCTATGTTGACTGTTTGGTGGTTATTGTTCCCTGTAGTTGCTATTCCTTTGCCGACAGTAAATCTACAGCGACACTATGTAAATAATATTACTATTAACTATAGAAATTTCCTGGCATCTGTACATGCTACCCAGCCTTTCCATATAGTGTTCTAATACTAAATTAGTCGAAATTTATTACTGCTTCTAAATAAGCTTCTTGGGTAGTTTCTGTATGTTAAGGTTACCACTAGGACGCTACTCAGGAACAATACAGTTGTCGACATCCAACGCTCCTAACAATCCATTGGGCATTCAATAAGGGCGATCTCTCTTGCACCTGCCTGGTAGCCAGCTAATGCCAGGAATTAAGAAGGAACATTAATTTGATGCTAGTAGAGATGCATCGCATCTGTCAAGCGAATAACTATGAAAAGGTGGGACAACCAACACTTTGCGAACTACATCTATCTTAGTTTGTATATTCTTTGAGCTTTAGAATTCTAATAGCGACTCTGATTTGGAGACCGTGTAATCATTATTTTCTATCATATGATACTTGTGTCAACTGCTTCAACAGCAATCATCGCTCCTACACAATCTCCGTTGAGCCAAGGTCCAAAAGCCCCTGAGTAAACATTAATTAACCCAGGATCACTTCTCGGATCAGGCTTGACACACTTAAAGCCAGAAAAGAAGACAAATCCTTACATTCGAATGCATAAATCTGGCAAAAAAGCGAGCGGACGACCAGCCTACAGCTACAGTGGTCTAGCTCTCCTGTTCAGGGGGGCCCTTCACTTTAGTGGTCTAGCTCTGCCTGAGCTCTTCACTTTTCAAATGCTGGATTGCTAGACCATCGCGCTCGAGGTACCTGTTGTGTTTGTACTGCTCAAATTTAGGACCTATATAGCTCCAGCCCTTGATGCCTCATCCCCTTCGCAGTATCAGGGAGGTAAACTTGCTGTTTAATCGTTTGCCAAGAGGAGAATGCATGAGGATATTAAGAGAGCGAATGTTGATGCAAATCGATCGCATGAATTGAACAGTTATTCTGGCTTGATGCCCTCCTTTTATGCATCGTTACTGTCCACCTTTGTGCTGATGAATAGCTTCGTGCTGTGAGTCGTATTGTCTGGTGATGAATTGGACGGTGATGAGCCAGCATTTATTCCAGAGTATCTCTAAAAAGATGCGTGAAATAACAAAGAGCAATTATATTGCAGTTTGATATGTATTAGATGTGAGAAGGGCAGTGACTGCGGCGTTTGGCAGTTAGATTGGTCTCGGAGAGACTCGAAGCTGGAGTGACAAGTGGCTCGGTGCGCAAAGTTTGTGCTGATCTGTGACTCTGAGTTGATTGATAAGATAGAGAGAAGACAGTGTTCAAGGTGAGAAGTTTGTAATTCCACAGAGAAAGACCTAGAACATGTGTCACAGTCGAGGGTTGCAGAAAAAATAGAGCATGGTAAATCTATCTGTCAACCTTAGTTATTTAGTCTTGGCTCTGAAATCAACAATGAGTTCGCCTATTTCAGTGATTTGAGTCTCTCACACATAATAAAACGGGTATCGATATTACTGCTTCCTCAAGTTAGGTTTTGATATTCATCATTTGTAATAAAGATCCGGACCCTATTAAGGACTATAACTTGATGCTCGATATAGTTCATTGAGCTTTAATGAGATAGGTTTTTGGAACGCTGAGGATAAAAGTGGATGAATAAAACTTGTTTAAGACTTATCTAAATCCCGTTTTGAGAAGAGTAGTGTCAGTTCTCAGGTCTTGATATAGCGATGCTATCAGCGTTGGAGGAGACAAAGAACAAAGGGAGCCAACGACAAAGTGAGAGAAGGTGGAAGAACTAGCTCATAAGAGATAGTGAATTCCTTCTATTAGTTTGGATGCCTTGGGATTCCATATGCTTGGAAACATTAGCCATACGATTTTGCTTTTCTTTGTGGTTCGGTTTTGAGGGTTTCGGGCGGCCTCGTTGGTGCATGAATCCTGTTTTTGTCACACATCTACACTGCAGGACTTAATAGACCTCCAGAAATTATTAGGGGGATCATTTCTATCGGAAAGCATCATCTTGTCAATCACACATATTTGCAACCCGGGAATGCTAATTACCAGTGACCCAATTCCGTCTCAGTGGAGAACAAGACTCAGCTGCAAGTTGGTGAGGGGTCATTTATCGGCGAAGACTCATCTTTATTTGGATACAGTCTTCCGAGTATTAAGACTACAGCATAGTGTATTTCTCTGTTCTTGTTAAAACCAGACAAGATTTTTAATACCATGGCCATTTAAGTTCTAGTTCTTATCAACAACCATCATGTTGTCACCTCGCCCGCAATTCTTTGTTCTTCCCAATTCACCATCGTGCCGCATACTTGACCGCTTCAGCGATTTACCAGACGAGATAGAAGCTGACGAAGACGACAACGGCAAAATACCATTTTGGCCGTTACTGAAACATCTTCTCTGCACTCCCGTGACAGGTATCGCACAACTGATTGATCGACTGCAAACAATAGCCGCGAATGCAGAGGCATGTCAAGATAACGACTATAGTTTCCTCAAAAGCTTTCTCCAAGAGCAGGGCGAGGCTAAGATACTGAATTTTATATGGCCCAAGATTTGCGATATTGCACTCGCGTTGCCGGATTACTTCCCTAAAGGGCAGCTTGAGCCTCTCCAGCCAGGATGTCCACTTCGTTTGAGCCGTGGTCAAGTCGCCTGTCTGGTGGTGCACCAATTCCTCTGTTCATCAACACCCCAAAGGAACGATGATGGTTATCAGGACTTGGGCATATGGTTCTCATCAGAGCAGAGACATCCTCCTGCAGTAAAGATGTATCTGGAAGCTCTGTTTACATACTTTGAGAATTTACCTGAAGCAAGCGCTCTGCTGGTGGATCACCGAGCAACACCAAATAGAAATCAAGATGTCGTGTATAAGCTTCATCAAGGCCAGCATGTCTTGTTGGACCATGCGAAGCTGGCGCCAGTACACACCACCTACCTGGATGTCCACACGTCAGAACCTCATAACCCCGAGGTCCAAGGAGAAGGAGGGGCCGCTGTTGTATCTTCTAACAAAGTCATCGGGTTCGGTCAATCTGCAACTCAGGAAGAAATATTTGTTGGGATTGCTCCTGAGACTTACCCCGTGGTCCTGGTAGCACCTCATCTCACAGATGACACAATTATCACTGTCTCTGGTGCGAGAGCCATGGTAGATATGAAAGGTCAAAGACGTGACATTGAGTGGGTGATCCGTCCCACACCGTTACCAGATGGGGACCTCAAAGGATGGAAGAAATCATGGACAGGAGGATGTCTTGTTTTTATGGATGCTTTGGAGATGGACATGCTTGATCACTCAGAGAACGATGGGTTGCCTGACTTGTCCCCCGAGAACATTGATCGCGAGATCAACAAGGCAACATATGGTTTCTCTTCCTACCGAGGAAATGATATTTTCACTGGACTATGGGGCTGCGGTGCCTTTGGCGGCGATCCAGGGGTCAAACTTATGGTGCTATGGCTCGCAGCAGGTGCAGCGAATGTCAGGCTTCATCTAATGCTTGGACCTGGTGAACATGATCTCGGAAGGAAGCTGGAAGAAGTAGTCAAGACCTGCCAAGAGTGGACTGCAGGTGATGTGCGAGAGCTTCTATCAAGAGTTCCTCGAGATTTACGACGTGAAGGTATTTTGGGATGGATTGCGAAGGAGGCATCAGGGGCTCATCATAACACATGCTGACGACGAAGAGCATAACAGCTGTCAGCCGAGGCCGAGAAGGAAGAAAACTCATTACCGACATGGAAATCAGGATGAAAACGAACCTCCTGGAATGATATCTGAAGCAATGGAGGAGTGGGCCTGCATGTACGCGTATAATCCTAGTCGGGGACCATAATCCGAGCATGTCGGGTTTTGGAAGTCGTCCGAAGTATCCTTGGCTCATATGGGGTACTTCTACCTGAAATTGTATGTTGTCTGGGGCAAGGCAGAGCACTGGCGAGCAATACGATGGTAGAAACTAGCTGAGGTTCTCATAGGAAGAGATGTTGCATTGGGAGAATGAAGACAATGATCCTAAACATGGCCTGGGACTCTCTGAGGTAAGCCACACAATATGTCTGGCCTTGATGCTAGAAGTATTTGAGACATGACAATAAATGGCTTTGTTCGGGGTTAATAATGCTTGCTTAATTCGTTCACTTGAAACAATTCTCTAACTGAGATTAAGAGGCAGCATACATATCACGTTCGGAATAGTCTTTGATAAGTAATCCACTGATTATTTATGTTCCTTCAAAAGTATATACATCGTAAACGAAGCCATTCATTTCGCCAATGATATTCTTCGCGAATGAGTTCGGATAAGGACCATCCACCGCTCACAGCTTGAGAGTGGCACCAGCAACACCAACAACAGCCGACTTGACCTTGGAGGAGCCGACAAGAGTGTACTGGTAGGGGATGTTAGACTTGGAGATAGAGCCCTTGGGAGCGTCGTTGGTAGAACCACCCAGGTTGACGTCGTTGACAGAGATGGAACCAGTCTCCTTGGAGTCCTTGGAGGTAAGGGCCTTCTTAGCGTTCGAGAAAGTAGTAGACTCGACAAGAACCTGAGCACCCATGCGAGAGTTAACACCGGTCACGCTGATATCCTCGTAGAAGCTGTTGAAGACGTGGACGAAACCGAAGCGAACTGAGGGAGCGCGAGATCCAATGCTGGACCAGTGGTTGTTGGCGTAGGTAACATGAAGAGTTCCCTTGTCCTCATCGCCGTTGCTGTCGGAGTGACCGACGAGAGAAGCCTTGTGGTGGTCGTGGAAGTGGGTGTTCGAAACGGTAACAAAGTCGGAGGCGTGAGTGACGTCGAGGAGACCATCGAAGTAGTCCTTGTCCTTGGAGAGGTCGGAAGACAGCTCACAGTGGTCGACCCAGACATTGGTAGACTTCTGAATACCAATGGCATCGCCGTTGGCAGCAACAACGTCCTTGATAGCGAGGTTGCGAACGATAACGTTCTTCTGCTTGTTGATGTAAAGGCCGACGTTGGTGAGAGAAGCACCTGCAGCACCAACGATGGTCTTGTTGGACTTGACGCGGATCTTGTTGTTTCCAGAGATCTGACCCTTGACGTAGATGACCTGCTTCTCATCCGACTCAGCAGCCTTGCTGAACTCAGCGAGAGTAGAGACAGTCACGGTGGCACCACCAGCACCACCGGTAGTACCGCCGTTCTGTGTAGCGTAGCCAATGTTGGCGGCATCGGTAATGGCAGCTCTCTTGCCGAGAGTCTTTCCAGCCTCTTGGACGGTAGGAGTAGGGACGGCGCTGGTCAGAGCAGCAAGGCTAAGAAGACCGAGGAACTTCATTTTGGCGGCTTAAGTGTATATATCAAGAAACTTGTGAAATAAAGAGTGGAAGTCGGAGCCAGTCCAGACAGAAACGACCGAAAAGAGTTGGAAGAGATGTGAAGGATGGAGAGCAAAAGGCTTTGGTAAGTGGCCACCAAGCGGTTCTTATATATGAAGCCATCACGACATAATAGCATGTCGTGCTCAGTTGCCCTGATTATCGAACACTCGCCCCCTGAAGTGATGAAGATCAATTGCCGCTGACAAGATGGTGGTTCCAAGGGTTTGAAACATGATTACACGAATGGGATAATTCTCCGGTATTGAAACGGGAGGTGGGCCAACAATCCGGAGCAGAAAGTGGATCCCCAATGCCGGACCATGCCATCGGTGCTCGGCCGATATTGGTAACATTGGCTGTTTTCTTTAGCAGTGCTCAGTCGAATAGTTTCAGGTGTCTAGCAGTTGTGAAGTTATACTGACTAAAAAGGGTAGTTGCTCTATATGGCAATCGGACGCTATGCCTCCGGATCGACATGAACTCTACCTGATCATCTCGAATATCTCGGGCTGTGATACCCCGAACCCAGTAGTCTATTATGTACATACCTTAGTATGTCAACCTCTCATTGAATAAAGGCGCGATGCAACATGTACCCTCTAATACACCCACTACGGAAATAACGCCTCGTCATTCTGGCAGCCAAGATAATTCGCTCTCATCTTACAGTATGCTGTTTCAAAGATTGGGCTAATCTTACCCAGCCTCGGTTTTTACTTAAGCATCATTAGAATAAGCTTAAAGAAATGTCTACGTATGGTGAATTAATAGCGAACACATTTGGTCTGTGGCAAGAAGACTGACAAAAACAACCCACTTGTCTCTTTTCATAATCCCTCAATCGCTGTAATAAAAGCTGTTTTGTTTGCCCCGACGTGGGCGACGTACGTTTATGAGGTTACGTATGATTGAAACACTTTGAAACAGCCCGATTGACCCGACTTTCATCTCATCAATCTCGGACTGTGCAATCAATATTCTCCCACCAATAGTTGCGATCCTGCCGACCTGGGGGACCGTGGACTTGTCCGTACATAGTGGAACATGTTAGACTGAGCGTGGGATTGACGTTTCATGATTAATTCTCAAGTCTCTCAAGGGAGGTTAAAAACTTGGTGTTAATCCTAGTGATAAAAATGAAAATATTTAGGTACCTTTGAGATCATTTAGTGTTCTTGTTTTGCGCCTTGATTCAAGGTTTCATGTCTTTTTGCTCCCTGAAGTCTCTGGCTTCGCCCTATGGCATCTCAAGATCACAAGGAGTAGGTAACTACTGGGCCATTCGGTGGAAGACGGTTTGTTGTTTAGGACGACTTGGGTCTGTTATACTAAAGTTTGTTATTTTAGGATGAGAAGTCGGATTGATGACTTACTGCGTGACGAATGATAGAAGCGTGCCTTTTGGGTATGTTAAAGGAAGAAGGTTGAGGCCAGCTGATGAGCAGAGCTGTCAGCTGGTATGTATGCCGCTAGGTTCAGGCTGCAATTGAGGCAGCTAATAAACCATGATGATATTGACTTTCTGTAGTGTGGCTGACTGTAGTAGCTAATTAACGTTTACACTTTTGGAAGCTCTGGAGATGCTTAGAGAGATCAATCTTTGACTTACAAGTTATAAAAAAAAATATTTTAGGATTTTAGGATACCTTTAAGGTCTATGATGCTAAAGTTTATTGTTTTAGGATAACTGAGGGTCTGTATAGGTACTAAAGTGATAGAATCTAGGTCAACTCCACGGATCTCATCATAGAATACTGCACCAACCGCCGCTTGAATCAGTGTTCGCGCCACTATCAACAACGCCGACATCTTGCCAAGCCTTCTTGACCTTTTTCGCAGCAAAAGAGCCGTAGAGTTCTTGTGCGCAGTCAACTGTAGCAGTTGCAAACTGCTTAAACGTGGTCCTGGGAGGGATCTTGCCGGACCTTAAAGCCGCCCACCAAATCTTGCCGGCCTTCTCCCAAGAGTAACCCCCAAAGGAGACTGCAGCAAGATAAAATGCCTTGTTGGGGATGCCGGAATAGATGTGAACACCACCGTTGTCCTCAAACGTTGTTTTGAATTTCTTCATGTGATCAACCTGAGGATCTTTGCCCTATAGTTCAAATCTGTTAGTAGAGTCGCTGCTTTTGGGAGGAGATCACAATGAGACCTACAAAAACGGGATCATCGTAGGCAGTTCCAGGTGCTTTCATGCTTCGTAGAGCAGTCCCCTTGACACCAGGAAGAATGCAGTCTTCGCCAATTAGCCAGTCCGCAACGTCCGACTGCTCGTCCTGGATCCTTTGCTTGACCATGATGCCGAACACATCCGAGACGTGCTCATTTAAAGAACCAGCCTGACCATAATAGTCAAGGGGACTTGTATGTTCCGTAACCGCGTGAGTAAGCTCGTGGCCGATGACATCGATACACCCGGTAAAGTTGTTGAGAAACTCGCCGCCATCCCCGAAAACCATTTGAAGCTTTTCAGGATCCCAAACTAAATATTGTCTGTCAGTGGGGGAAAGGTTTCTGACAGTGAAATTTCTACTTACAAGCATTCTCATATCGTTTACCGAAGTGAACAGTACTGATGACGTCCATATCTTGGTTGTCAATTGACAGCCATTTGAAGAACTTTTTATAGAAACCTAAAACAAGTCCCACATTGTCAAAGGCCTGGTTGACAGCCTTGTCTGATGGCTTGGTAGCCTCATCGATTGCCTTCTTCCCATTATCACGAATGAGCTCACTAGGCAGTTCACCCCCATTCGCGCTCTCGTGGATGTCATAAACCGCGCGGTAAGGGGGGTCGTCCGTAGCCGTTAGGTATGCAACCTGCTCGCCGGGTGTCAGAAGACTAGACTTCTAAAGTGTCAAGATAAATAAAGTAATGAAAAAAAAGCCCTCTAAGTTTACCTTGGATTTTCCTAAATTGACCTAAATATTTCGTCAGTTAGGGTCAAGGTCTTAGGGGTCAAGGCCTTAGGGTCTCGCGATTCTGCTAACTTACCTTGTTAATGATGTGTTCTAAGTGATCTAGGCTTCGTTGGGCCCTTGTTCGCTGAGCATCATCTGCTTGGTCCGATTCGACAATGCTTCGTAGAAGATGAGGAGGGACAATCTGTTGCTGGCCGAGATCGTATTTCTCGAGGAATTCCTCACGGCGTTTCTGACAGTTCTTCAAGAAGTTTTCTGTATGTGCAAGAGATGCTCGTGCTGCTTCACGGTGTTCTAGACTCGCATTGCTCTTTGCGATGGCCCGGAGGATATGGGGAGGAACAGCAACCATGATGAAAGGTGTGAAAGATAGGTACTTAGACTGAAATGATACTGGTAAGGGTGCCAAGAGAGTGTAGAGGTTTGCGAGAGGAAGATGAAGGTGAAGAGAATCTGATGTTGTAACCCAGGTCCAGGGGGTCTGGGGTGCTGTTAACTTCCATACCTGCCAGGTACCTAGCAGCAAGGCATTGAGGCAAGCATGACTGCCCCGACTTGACGAACATCTGGTTGAGGGCAGGCGATCCTCAGTTAATTGGAAAGTACGAGGGAATGGATTTCTCAAAATCGATTGGCTGGTTTGGTGTTTGGCTACCTAGGCACTTACCAAAGGTACCTGCCGAACCTACCACAGGCTCATTTGTAACATGTACGGACAAGATGAAGAAGTGCTATTGCCATCAAAGATGCCAAACTTGTCATCTTATGTAGATTTTAACTTTGCTTCTTATGTGGTTTTTATAAGGAGTGTCATTGTAGTTGAGAAGTTGCAGTTGTGTATGCTTGACTAATCTTAGGGAGAGGAAGGTGCGCTTTCCACAATCAGCAACTCGGACATGAAGCAGGAGTCTCCTTCTTAAAAATGAAGAATAGCCGACGGTATAATTCGCACGTTGAACCATATCTTCCTTCTATCCATTGTTCCAAGAGAATATAAGGTTCCTTAGAAACAAGTCGGCTCGATTCCTTACCTAGGTATGCCAGGAACACAGCAAGCGGCCTCGAGCCCGCGGACAGTGACTTCAGAAACCTCACACGAAATCCAACTGCGATACGAACTTGCCACCTCAACTTTCAAGATTCTAAGTCAGATCAAAAGCAAGCCAGATGCTCGTGACATCTTGAGAAATGCATGTTCTGCGACCGAGTTCAAATCGTTCCCATTGAAAAAGGAGGAGACCGCTTTCTTCAGAGCAATCAACGACAGCACCGGAATTCCCTACCAGGTCCGCGAATTTATATCTCAGCCGTGGCACAAAGTCTATCTCTTGGTTCAGATTGACCTCTTGAAAATGGGTTGGCCGAACAAACTATCCGGACCTGCTCGGAAAGAGCTTTCGAAAGAGCTCGCCCGGATGTACAAGCTCCTCGACCGTGTACTGAGGTGTTTGGTTGACATACTAGGAGAGCGAGGTGATGGAAAGGGGGTTTCCGTCGCTCTCGAAGTTCTGAGGAGTGTAAAAGCTGGGGTTTGGGAGGGAAGCGACAGCCAGCTCCTACAGATCGAGGGAATCGGCCAGGCGAAAAAGGACAAGCTTGTCAAGGCGAACATCAAAGACATCAAGCAATTGTCTGCAGTTGAATTCTACAATATTGAGCGCATCCTTAGTCGAAACCCACCTTTCGGACAGACTGTCTTACACAAGGTAGCGGGATTTCCTCTTCTCACACTCGACTTTCAGATCATAGGCCCCTACACGCCTGACTCTACTGCGAACTCGAACTCAGCAGCTCCGTGTAGAGGCATCCAGTCTGCAGCAAATGAAGAAAGAATCACTGAGCCGCTCTGGATTGCTCGAGCTACCCTCGGATTTGCCAATGAGAAGTTACCTCACTGGAGGGGTAGCACGCCCTGGCTTACATTGCTTGTCGAAGGCATGGAAGGACGGCTCGTCTGGTTCTGGCGAGGAAGTGCTAAAGGACTGGTCAACAAGAAAGAAATGATCATCGGATTGAGTGCAAAACATGGCGAGGAACTCCAGGTAACCTTTGCGTGTGAGGAGATCGTTGGGACCTTGGTCAAAAAGGAAATTCGAGTGTACCGGTAAATGGGGGGTATCTGCCACGGAGACGGACATGTTAAGTCACATGTGTGAGATGTGAGTGAGGTTGTTGCTAAAGATAGCATACCATATTAACAGCTGCCTTCGTTGTTTCTGGTCGATATTAATATTGATGATTCATATTTGAAGCTATGCTCTTCATGACACCCTCCTGTCAAGTTGACTCAACTCACCCGTCTTTGCGAGGCCATCATTCACCACTCGTTCGGTAACATTAGCGCGGCGAGGCATAATTCTGTATTACAGGTGCAAGGATAAGAAATTCGAGGATCGTCAACACCACTTCCCAACGAGAAGCTGTTGAATAAGAGGACCCAGGAAGAGTTAGCATATTCTTGGTGCCACCAACGCCACCTCCACCGCTCAATGCTCCAGACGTCTAGACCCTGTCGAACATTTTAGTGGCGGCAGCAAAGACGTTGCATCCTGGACCAAACTCCAAAAGTTGCGGTAATTTTCGCATAAATCTACCTACCGAATGGGAGGGCAGATTCAGACCGAGGGCCTCACCAACTGGAACCCGACAGCGAGGGATTGGATCAGCCTTACAAGTTGGTTTCCTTCCCTTCTTGACTAGGGTGAACTCTGTTCGTGATTTAAATTCGGGATAGCAGAAGGGCTGATGAATGTCACTCCTGGTATAGGATAGGATGGGGCGGAACATTAATCTGCTCTAGTGCAAGCGGCCGACAAGAGATGAGTCTCATAGGGCAGAGTATTAGTGCGTCAATGGCTCAATATCGTTGGACAGTAAATTTGGAACCCCCGACCTTGCAGTGCAAACAAGAGAGAAGCCTAATATTAACTCTGTTCAGTGGTTGTTTCGCCTCCAGCCTTTTTCCATATGTTTGGTCGACTCGACTTACAACACATCCACTCCATGTAACCAGCCTTGCAGTAACAGCGTTACACTGCAGTTCAACTATGCAAGTTGTGTTATGGCCAAATGCGAGGTACGAGACTAGACCTGGGTCTATGGCCTTGTGACCGATCTTTGTGAAAAAGATCATCTTCCAACTTCCCTCCTCGCCTGCTCATCTTTTAGACCAGGGCAGGCTATCTAGGATCGATGCAGGGATTCCAAGCAGCTGAACCGTAGCCCCCACCAACTTATAGAGAACGACACTGCTAATTATTTGGTTCATGAATGGTGTGTGATGATCAGGCAGAATTTACTCATAGCCTTATTCGGAATGTGGTTATGCCGGTCTGACACTCGCACTCATGCCCTATTTTGGTATACCGCCTGGACTGAATATGAGAATTCGTCTCAACATAGTGATCTTCAATTCAGAGCTAGAGAAGCTTGATGTTAGTCACCAAAAGCAATTGCAAGTACATACGGTTACAGCTGTTTATACAGCTAAGCAAGGTATTGTGGCGACATGCTGCAATTTGTATTGGTGGGCGAGAGTGCCTCTAGCACAGACGGATGTGGTACCCGCACGAAGCCATCGCCAAAATGGAGCTTCCACCTTTGACCCTGGAGATATTTGGTGGCGTTCATTTGATGCATTAGCATTTTAACATACCCAGCTAGTTTACCCTACTGGTCTGTGGCTCGACATTAGGCTTTCAGCCGTTCCTGTAGGTAGTAGTCTGTTATAATTTGTGGTCTTATTAAGATGGGAACAGCTCCTGTTCAGCTTGAGCTTTGTTCCGACCGCAGAATTCTCCCAAACCACTTGTTTCTGGTGGAGTAAACCCTCTTCTTCAGTCTTTCAAACATGTTGCAATCAACTGTTCTCCTCGCCCTTGCGGGCTTGACCGCTGCAACCAACAGTGTCCACTTCAGCACTTCCAAATCTCATCTGCCAAAGGGTCTTCCACTCCTTTCCGGCTTCACTCCTCGCCCTCAAGTCCTCAGCCTGACAGATTCTTGCCCTGCTGGCAAGGTAGCATGCGACAACTCGTGCATGGAGTCCGGCGCCCAGTGCTGTAACAAGGGAACAGGAGCTTACTGTGACAATGGCTACCACTGCCAGGCTCAAGGCTGCTGTGAAGATGGAAAGCTGTGTTCTGGCCCCCCAACTGGCTGCACGCCCGGCAAGGAGCTTTGCGGAGCGTACTGTGTCACCAAGGGTGAATGTGTTGACGGCTCACCGTCTGGAGGAAGCGGCGGTTCCTCTGGCGGTTCGGGCGGTTCTTCTGGGGGCTCATGCTTGAGTTTCCAAGAAACCTGCGGCGACGGTTGTATGCCTAAGGGGATGGTTTGCTGCGATACCGGATACTGCCTCCGTGGCCAGACATGCGGCTCTGGTGATACTTGCAACTCTGGCTCTAGCTCTGGCGGCAGCTCAGGGGGCTCTTCTGGTGGTTCTTCAAGCGGTAGCTGCGCCACATATCAAGAGGTGTGTGGTGATGGTTGCATGCCTAAGGGCATGGTCTGCTGCGACACAGGATATTGTCTGTCAGGCCAGGTCTGTGGCAGCGGAGGCACTTGCAGCTATCGCTCAAGCGGTGGTGGTGGAGGAAGCAGCGGCGGTTCAGACGACGGCCACGATAAGCTCAGCTTTACTCAAGACTCCCCAACATCCACCCGAGACTCCCCCTCCTTCACTGCCCCTTCGATCGAACCTGTTCCTACGCTTGACAGTGGTAGCAAGTTTTCTACATTTTCTTCTGCTGCTGAACCTACCGGCCTCAGGTCTGGTGGTAATGATGGAGACAGTGGCAGCAGCAGCAGCAACAGTGGAGGAAGTAATAGTGGCTCGGTGCTGGTGCCTAGCTTCTTCATTGGCCTTATTGCCATGGTGCCTCTTTTCCTTTAAGTTGCAACTCATGTAGCTCGATGCGGTCGCCAAGGAGCTTCGGTTATCATAGCCAGAGATGGTGGTCAAGCGTTTTGACCTTGGATCCTTGGATAAATGTAAGTGATGGAAATAATGAATGATGTCGGGATAACCGTGGACTTCTTTTTCGTACATACCTCAACTTCGAATTAATATACCCCTGGATCTATGAGAAACACTTTGTCTTGTCGTCTTATTAACTGTAACCACTCCTTGGATAGAAAATCAATCTTATATTCCCATGAGAGTCAATCGATAGGGCCAATTCAATGAGAGGAGAGAACAAAGTAAAAATAATTCGATTCTTTGTCTACCCAGCTTAACAGCAGGATCTTTATATGCTGAAGGAAGTGGGTAGACCGTTGAGCCGTGATTTTCCCTCCTTTTGCCATGCGCTTAAATTGTGAATAAAGAAATCTTGATGATACATGATGACGTTTCTCTCCGTTATCCCCAGCTCTGCGAGCAAGGCCGTCTCGGATCCCCAAAGATCCCTATAATACATCCGCTAAACGCCGATAATCATGGTAGTGTGGAATGTTCATGTGGTAGTTGAGTGATGAGCTGATAGAAGAGTGATTTCATCACATTCCCTCCGTAATATGCAATAGCTTTGTTGTACATATCTTCTCTTTACCTCTTGGCAGCCTGGTTGAAGCTCTCAAGCACTGTCTCCTTGACATCGGGCTTCGCCTGACCATCAAGCTCTGATGGTGTCTCGTTTTCAGTTTCCGAGCCCTCCTTCTTAGGCTCTACGATAGCTTTGGCCATAGTTTGCGCCTGGGCCTGGCCAACCTTGCCAAAGACACTCAGACCAGTGGCAATCATGCCGCTGATATCTCCAACATTACCGGGAACAACGACAGCTGTGCTCTCACGAGCCAGCTTACCAAAGGCGTCAACGTACTTCTCAGCAACTCTCAAGCTAACAGCGGCCTGTGCACCAGCATCGCCCTTCAGGATACTCTCCGAGACAGCATCAATACCTTGAGCAGTGGCAGTAGCCTTGAGACGGATAGCCTCGGCCTCACCATCAGCTTCGTTGATTCGCTCGGCGCGTAAAGCCTCGGAAGCCAGAATGACACTCTGCTTCTTACCCTCGGCGATGTTGATGGCACTTTGTCGTTGACCCTCGGATTCTAGAATCTCAGCACGCTTGGAACGCTCGGCAGTAACTTGTCGGTGCATGGCCTCGACGACGGCGCCGGGAGCATGAATATCCCGAATCTCATAACGCAAGCAGGTGACACCCCAGGCCTCGGCGGCATCGTTGATAGCAGCGGTGATATTAGTGTTGAGGGCGGCACGCTCCTTGAGCACGTGGTCGAGTGTCAATTGACCAATCTCGGATCGCATGGTCGTCTGGGCCAGCTGAGAGATAGCATATTCGGCATCTTCAACTCCATAACTATGTAATTACAGGTTTTGGGTCAGTTACACGCCCATACGAAACTCAATGGCCTTCCATTGCTTGTACACCAAGCACTGAGGTCAGGTTTGAACTCACCTTGCCTTGTACGCATCAAAGACACGAGTGAACAGAACACCATCAAGCTCCAGGGTAACGTTGTCCGCAGTGATGGCACTTTGGCTGGGTATCTCAATGGCAACTTCCTTGAGGCTCTTGACGTATGCGATTCGATCGATAAAGGGCACGAGAACAGCCAGACCCGGGTCAAGAATACGGTTAAACTTTCCCATGCGCTCAACGATCCAAGCTGTCTGCTGAGGCACAAATCGGATCACCGTATTGGCCGGCAGCCGGGGCTTTGAGAAATATGAAGGCAGTACTGGTGATCCGAAGCCGGAGGGAAGTAGAGCATGGTTGGTAGTGCTGAAGGACCGGTGCGCGGCGATAGATCGAGCTGTGATGGCGGCTGCAGCTGTAATGAGACGCGACTGCGGCGCCCTGAGGGCTGTCCGCGTAAGGGACATGGCCATGATATCTCGAGTTCAAGTCTGTTGAAAGTGACGATTCAATGCCAGAATGACGTCTTCTCCTCCGGGCCAGTGGGAAAAGACTCTCTGTGATCGGGTGAGCTCAGAGCTTCCTTCGGCTTCGGATATTCCGATGTTTGCCCGTTAGAACAGGCAAGCTCGATGTGACGCTGGTGGCTAGTGGTTAGCTCCCTCGACTTGCTGTGGCTGTGCCTCAATAATGGAAGGCAAGTAGTAAGGCATTGGCGGGGAACTTCTGACTTGCTCTTATCGAGACAATTCACCGCCTTCCTTTCTGTTGTTTGCCCCGCGGATGTGACTGCCCAGAGTCGCCCAATATCAACCGCCACTACACCAACGTCATATATCGCGGACATCGTTTCTTACTCATCCACTATTTTTGGACCTCGATACGAAAATCTATTCCTCACGACTCACCATAAACACTACTGAGCCAGTTTTTCTTTTAACCATTTCGGCACTCGTACAAAATGTCCGCCAAGGTTCCTCGTAACTTTCGTCTACTGGAGGAGCTCGAGAAGGGAGAGAAGGGTCTCGGTGCTGAGGCATGCAGTTACGGTCTTGAAGATCCCGAGGATCTCCTCATGAGCAAATGGAACGGCACAATTCTTGGTCCCCCTCATGTACGTCTTGCGAATCTGCCAGGAAAAACACACGCGCCTGCTCCAGGGACATGAAAGCAATCGAAATTACTATAGATCCGCGAAGATCATCGCTAACCTATCCTGGTTCAGTCCGTCCACGAGAACCGTATCTACAGTGTCAAGATGCACTGCGGTCCCGAGTACCCTGATAAGCCTCCTTCGATTCAGTTCATCAGCCAGATCAACCTGCCCTGTGTTAACCCCAACAACGGCATTGTCGATCCCAGCCAACTGCCCTGCCTTGCTCAGTGGAAGCGTGAGAACACCATGGAGACTGTCCTCATAGAGTTGCGACGGTACGCCATTATACCGGCAGAATAAAAGGGTTATTATGCTAACACCTTCAGATACATGGCCTCATCCCAGAATAAGAAGATTCCGCAGCCTCCTGAGGGCTCTACCTACTTCTAAGTTACGAACACCTCTACACGCCTTTATGTCAAGATAAAAACATACGATAAATCAATGAATCGAGCATGAAGATCAACAAAGTCTTTTGAAATGGAGTAAGAAAGAAGCCAACAGGCTATGCTCCGCTGTTGTTGGAGAATATATGCGACTATGACCATCGCGAACTACAATATGATATACAAAGCTGCAGAATGCCTCTCCCTTCCCTTTCGTCTTCATCACATTACAGTCCCAATGTCCTCCAATTCCTGTTTCGCTTTTCATCACGTTCGTCAAAGAACAACATTGCTATCCCTCCTGCGCCTGTCCTCAAAACCGATCCCAGACCCGATGACTCAAAGCAAAGTCGATTTTCGTAGAGATGGTATAAGGCTAGACAGTCCGAGATATCCTGATAATGGGCATTGTCGTTTAGGGAAATTTCTCCGTTCCGCTTTCATGACAAAGGGGCCTTAATATCCCCCATACGCCGCTTTAGCCCCCAATAATCCTAGCTGAAGTAGTCCAGGAGAGATGAAAGAGTAAATTACAGAATCATCGCCGACAAAGGAAAATGTTAGATGTGCGTGTGATCATCGGTGTGACCTAGGTATCCAAGAAAGAAATACTCCAATCTCCGAAATGCCGTTTTGAAATATGTATAAATGAAAGTGAACGTTGGTGAAACGTGTCGTAAATCGCAGATAGTATGTGTGATATGTGTTGTTCAGTCCTCAAAACCCCATTTCGTGGGAGGGCCAACAGCACTCAGACGAGCCATCTTCTTGTTGACCTTAGGGGCAACAGTTGAAAGGGCGTCAGGAGAGATGGGACTGTCAGGTCGAGGAACGCCAACCTCGAGATTATCACTTTGGGTCTGAGGGCTGCGTTGACACGATCGGCTCGTTCGGCGCTTGACAACGGATTGACGCTCCTTTCGCTCGCTGTGGCGACGCTGCTGGGTGTACATAATAACCTCAGGGACAGTCGCCTCGCCGTCAGACTCGTCGTCGAATTCGTAGTCATAGAAGTCGCTCAGATCGGGGCTCGGCTCGGCATCATCGATGGCGTGCTCTGCGGCAAGACCCTTGTCAATATATAAAAGGATGCGCTCACGCTGGTGGTGGTCGTGGTTATGTGACTTAGGCTCATGGGCCTTTTTGTTAGAATGATGAGTAGAAGTAGTAGCTTCATGGTGGCTCAGGTCGATGACCGTGGTGCCATCAGCAGCAACAGTTGTCTTATCCTTGAAAGTTGGAGGAGCAGGGAAATCCAAGTCAAGGTCGAAAGTCTCTTCGGTGATGGTGGCCTCAGAAGGCTTCGACTGGTGACCCTTTTGGTGAGTCTTCTCGTTCCGGCTGTTTTCTTCCATCTCAGATAGGATAGAACCACGCATGATCTGTCTCTTGTGTCGAAGAGCAGCCAGGAGCATCTCTTCCTGGCGTGTGACAGCCATGAAGCGGTTGTGGCTTCCTTTGCCGTCGATGGAGGAGTGAGCGGAGCGGATGTAGAAGTCGACGGAGCTTGGACTCAAGGGAGGCGTCGGCGCATCGGCGTTGGTCGAGATAGATTCATGGGGAACGTATCTCATCGCAGGAAGGAAGTCGAGCTCGGGATCATTCTCAGAATCCGCCTCCTTATCTTGCTCGGAATCAGTAGAATCTGAACGTGCTTGGTCAGGATACAAGGCAACGACCTTTGCCTCTTGTGAATTGAAGCTTGGCTTGCTCTGCCATGTATTTGATGTATTTGTAGAAGAGTTGGACAAGCTGTGTGAGGAGGATTGCTCAGCAGTGCCCTCTTGGATCGTGTTCGTCGAGCTTCCAGAAAGAGAGCTTGTTCGAGGGGCCAGGACAGGATTTCGAAGGTGACCGTTGGGAATGGTCAGATAGTTGTTCGAGTTTGACGTTCGCTTACTCGATCTGCTAAGCCGCTTCGAGCTGTTATCGGCACTTGAGCTTGTTCGAGATGTGCTTGGACGGTAATCAATAGAAGACCCAGCCTCCGACGTTGCATACTCGGGAATAGAGGCAGGCCCCTTGGAGGACGACTCAGCGTAAACATCATCTTCAGAATCGGAAGAAAGTGAGAGCACACTCTTTTCCTGAAGATCCGACTCCTGGAAACTCCTACTGGTGCGCTTCGAAGCCTTAGATGTTCGTGTGTGTCTACTAGAAACACTAGCCGCACAATCTGTAGGTGAAGATTGACCAGGTTTGCTGGCCAGGATAGCTTGGGGTGTTTGAGGTAAATTGCGTCTCGCGTATTGTGAGATGATCTGCTCATCATGAGCTGGTGGTATGGGCTGATGTTCATACTTGCTTTGACGAGAAACCGTAGGTTTGAGTTGATGTAAATCTTTGGATTTGGACTTCTTCAATGTCTTCTCCACCATATCGGGAGAATCCAGCTCATCATCAATGATTGAGCGGAAAGACATTTGCTCGTAATGTTCATATAGATTAGGTAGACCATTCAGGTGGGTGTGTTGTCTGCGGTTGTTGCTCTCGCCAGTCATTGGCCGGTTGGCGTCTTCCGAGTTCATTGATCTCAAGCTCTCCTTGGTAGGACGCCTTGAAAGCTTGCCGCGCAGAGACGGTGTGCTTGTTGGTGATAGAATAGACGGTGATCTGACTACTTGTCCCAGCATCGGGCCCTCCCATTGAGGCTCACTCTTCTTCCCCCGTGATCGTCCCATTAGGTGGGACAGGTCCAGTTTTGCAGGCTTCTTTTTCCTTAGCTTTGCTTCCGCAATGGAATTCTCCATATCCAGCATTCTTTCCGCTTTTGACGGTAACCCTTTCGCCATAGCTGAAGCTGAGGTCTGCTGAGATATAGACAGAGGCTGTTTCGTCTTATCATACCACGAATGAAGCGTCGATGAAGACTGTCGCTTTCGGAGAATGCTAGTCATGTCAGACATATCCTCGTCATACTCGTCGGTAGGCGCTCCATTGACTCTAAATTGTCGCGGCACGATCTCTGATTCATCTCCCCATTCCCGCATTCCTTTCTCATGTCTCACAGGCGAGGCGTGTCCATGGCTGTGGCTCGGTGGCGCCTGAGATGTCTCAGGAGCGGCAGGTGTTGCAAGATTGACCTTTGAGCTGGAGAAGCTATCCCATTGCTGAGGAGCGTCAATATTCAGAGCTGTCGATCCGAGAATCTTTTGGGCTTTGCTCATAGGCGGGGCGGTGACCGTCACCTTTGGAGGCTGCTTCTTGCGGCCCGTGAAGCCAAACTTGCCCATCATTTTGGCGACGTCTATCAATTATATCCTGTTTTCCGTCGCCAGATTGAATTATGCCCCCCCCCGTGGGGATTCTCTCGTCAGCGCAAGGTCAAACGTCCTTGGGCCAACATGTGCGAGAAGAGCGGTGTCGTTGAAGTGTTAATTGGGTAGATGGATATTTGATTGATAATTTGCTGCCAAGGGCGTCGCCGCTTCTAAATATTATTGCGGTAGATGATGGAAATCCCGGAAAATATTAGTGGTCGATCGCAAGCGATTTGCCGATGAGACGCTGCTAGATAATATTAAGAAGTCGCCTCGTCTTTTGCTGTTCACCAGACTAGTCTTATTGGCGTGCCATATCGTACCAGGGATTCGGTATGAGATTATTCGATCTGCCGTGCGATGTCAATCTCGCTTTGTTGCGTATCTTCCCCTCACAAAGTTCCCGCTAAATAGAACGACCATTAACAATATTGAATAACAGTGTAGGAGGGGGAAAGAGTTGGAGGGAGATCAAAGGAATAAGAAGACGACGTCGAGATGAATAGGGACGGTGAATGTCCTGTCCTGGTGGATGCAGCAGACTTGGATCTGGCTTTGACAAGGGTCTTAGTTACGGGGGTGTAAGAGTTGGAGAGGCGTGCGCTAATAGGAGTGGGTGTGTAGTGGTGAAGAGCCTGAAAAGACAGAGGCAGAGGACACAGACAGAGCCTTCAGAAGCTCAGAGTCTAATCCCCGTCGCAATCTGCTAAATTCCCGCCCGAGCGAGCGAGCGATCACAACCTGGAGAGACCTCCACCAGCACGCCAGAGCAAATGAGAGAGATCTAACCGACTTGGTTGAGCCTCCACTGGCCGTCTTGTCAGGTGGAATTGGAATTGGATAGCATGAACTGAAGAGTGCGTCGACAACAGGGGTCTTCAAGACCAGACTTGGCACAAGAGAATCGTAATACCAATATCACAAAAGAAAAGGAAAGGAAATCCAAGAAGAAGAAGAAAAAACAGAATGGTCTGTCACTGTAACCACAACCACAGCACGAGATGGCGCCAGTCCGTACAAACAAAATGTAAATCTACACTCAACTGCGCACTCTTCCCCGTCCAATTCACCATTCAGAGACGGCCAGTATCAATCAAAGCATAAACAACACCTGCAAATAGTGGCCAGCTAGAGCCAAACGCGGCTAAGACCTCCGCCATCATTTGCTCAATATGAAGTCAAAAAGTCAAAAGAGAGTCATGGCTGCCCTCATGGGATTGGCAGGCCTTCCTAAAGAATGACTAGCGGCATTTTAAGAAGCTGAGGTCAGTTCCGGGGGCTCGATTTACGAATGGGCAATTTGCTCACTCCCCTATAACGCGGCACGTATACGGAAGGGTCCTTACTATTAACATCATGTGTGCCTTGCAGAGAAGCCTTCCATTGCTGTTCGATCTTTCCGATCCCCTTAGACTACCCCGTCCAATCAAGCTCCTCAGTACAGGCCTGAAATGGTTATTACCATCCATTTGCAACCATTCAGGACAGCCTTGGCTACAATTACCGCCGGCTATTTAGAATGCCGTTTCATCTGTAATTCAGCTCACCTCGACCAACTCATACTGTCTTTTCCTTCTGCATTCAAACGGCACAAGACAAGGATTTACCGTTTGCACTACTAGATTGTGCCGAATGGTGGTGACGGTGGTGAGCCAAACGCTCCCCTCCCTTCATGTCCAGGGACCCCAGAGAACCCCCCCCGAGAGAAAACCAGCTTCAGACGGGGTGAGGCCAGCGCGGGTCCATCAGGCACGCTATCAAAGGCCAGAGAAGGATGGGGAAAAAAAAAAAAAGAAATGGACCCCTACAGTAGAGGATCTGCTCCCCGCTGGCCCCCTCCCCCTTGGCTTGGTTCTTGGCTGGACGCTGAGGAAGCAGGGCGCTGAAGACTGTTGAGGCCGCTGAAGATGTCTTAAAGTCCTCTGTAATAGCAAGGGCTTGTGTTGTTCTATTGGACGGGTAAGTCCTGCTTCATTCAGCTACTGCAGCGCATTGTCTGAGCGCGGGTCATCCAACGGTCAAGGTTCATCAATTATTGAAGCTTGAGCCCTGATGAAGTGGCGGTGCATCACGGAAAGGAAGAACTGAAAGGAAATGGATCCAGGAACCAGAATCAGAACCAGGACCAGAAGAATTCCCCATCTCCATCCCCATCCTATCCTTCCATACCAAGACTGGTTAATCAGGGGATCTAACCAATCCCACCGTGGCTGGCCAACTTTGCTTCTGCTTAGATCTGACGACGATCTCCTTCCTCATGTTGTCGTCAACCCTGGTTTAGCATTAGATCCTTGCAGAAGTCTGTCACTAGAAAAGGAAGTCTGGGAGATGCGAATTAACTTTCTGCAGGGTGCAATAAAGTTCAAAGCTTGATTCACATGAAAGTTCAGAGCCGAAAATCATACTGTGGCTTTTTCCTTGTGAGCTCTGAGCTCCGAGCTCCCCTGTGCTGTGTGTTCAACCTGAAGCGTTCGGCCAGTGGTGGGAGCGGAAGCGATGGAAGGGATGGCATGCATATGACTAGGTATAGTCATGAATGACTACCTATGACGGAGCACAGGGAGGGATGTGATTGAACTCATTAGCGAAGGTCCGTGGCACTGACTGGTGGATATTTGCTTGAGGTGCTTGCGTGCTTGCTCTTGTTATGGAGGCCTTGCTCATTATCATGAGGTCCCCCAGATCTTCCTCTTAGGGGTGATCAACGCAGCTGTCAATCTCGGCTGGGCTGTAAGGATATTATGATTGAGTAATTGTCAATCCACACATTCAGGTTCAACACTTCACCACCAAACATGTCGATCTTATGATATTGCAAGTGATCAGATGATTCAGGCCGTGCACCTTGAACGGGTTGGTTTCACGAATGTTCCAAACTCATTCCACATAGAGTAAACAGCTACCATTTTTAAATGTTAGCTACTCTAGCTCTTGGTACCTGCTTCCACAATGTTTGCCTCCAATTCGGCTCCCGAATACAAAGACGCATCGGCGCGCCGTGCTTCGCATAGTGCGGGACGGGAATGTCATCCGGAGCCTCACAGTCTCCCCTTTTCATGTTTACGACAGAAACATATCCACGATGTTTTCATGTTTATATCGGTCATCCCTTTCAAATCTCCATAGCAATATATTTTGCCTGTAGATCTTTTTACACGATACTACCTCATTTAGGCCCATGCTTCTCGGTTCCGCGCCAGCGGAGATGGCGGCTACATTCACTAATGAAAATCCTCGTGTCGTTCAGCTCAAGCTTGAGCACCATTAATCGCAGGCAGTAGCTGAGCCAAGGGATTTTCTCAATCCTTGGTGTCAATCAACCAGCTGGATCTCGTCGGGTAGCGCATCTACTACTGTATCTATCCAATGTAACGAAAATAGTGGACAAAGAACTCCATTATCTATCAGAGACTGGAATCCAACACCAGCGCCAACGCTAAATTAACAACGGAGGTCTTCCCTTAGAGGCCAGTAGCTCAGGAACCAACACCTTCTCCCTTTTCTCATCGTTCATAGCTATCGTGAGATTCTTCCTCGCATCCCAAGCTTTTTGCCCCTGGGCTTCATGACTCATTTTTCTGACTTCTCACAACTTTGCCGGCGTCATACCGGAAATTTCCCTAGCGGTGGAGGCGGTCTTGTCTCGTCCACCGTGATTTACCATAAACAGCTTTATTTGATGACCAAACGTAAACATCAGCCTCACAGCACAGTTATCAATTAGTTTGGTCGCCTGTCATGATGCTGGTAAGGTAGAGCCGGGGGTGTTGTATCCTAGACTCCCTCGTGGTTCCTCTGCTAAGATTCGTGGTCTGTTCTCAGCTTCTCTAGCTCTAGACAAGCGATGCTCTTCCTTCGTTCTTTTAGCTAGACCTGATGTGGTGGACAACAGTTCGTCAGCCAAAATGCCACTTTCAGCCACCCCATGCATGAACCCGCAGCTAGCGATTCATGCAGGCCAAGACTATTGACTGAGCAATCAAAAGCTGGGGCATACTACTTTTGCCTCGTTGCTCATTATCGTTCGATTTTGAATATTGCCAATAAATCGTGAAATTACAGGCGTGATACGGATTCACAATTGTTCGGCAACCGTTTGATCTCCAATTCAAAGCTCGCAGCCTCTGACGTCCTTTCTCATCAAGCGATATCCCATATCGGGCCCTACCGTTCCGAAAAGACCGGCCCCTGAAACGCGGGAGTAGCAAGGGCCTTGCTTGTTTCCTCGGCCAATTCCTACTGTTAACAAACGGTCTGCCCGAATACATAAGCAGATCGTCTGGTTATTTTTCTTTTCTTGTTCTGGTTGGGTTTCAGGTACACATGGCTTTCAACTTTTTGTCTCTTCTTTCACAGCCTTGTCCTTGTGGAAAAGAAAACCGATATATCACATGAAACGCCATCCCGATGTTTGATAGCTCCAGTGTTTTCCTATTTTTGCTTTTTAGGCTATTTTTGCTTCAAACGAATTCTGGAGCTGCAAAATTCCTGATTAATATTACTGTCCTGTCTTTACATACAATTTGCTGCAGCTGAAGATCTGTGATATCCGGATATCTGCGATCCCGAGATAGATGGAGCTATGTTGAGGGAGCATCCGAACAAAGACTACACATTGTTGAATCATAGACATTGCTTTTTTGTTCTTTTGCTGCCTCTATTGCAACGTCTCTCCACTTAACAAACCAACTGTTCACGTTGGCTGTGACATATCAAACTGGTATTAAATGCCGTGTTGTCTATCCGCTGGATAAGTCTGTATTAGGTCTGCAGCTCGCCGTTGCGTAGCCAATGGGATACTTGCATGCATGCTCTTTTCTTATTCCATGGGACTGGGTATGTAGCATTGTAGTTTCGTTTGGTTTCGTTTTATGCGCAAATCAGTTTTCGTCCCATATTTGCTTTTTCTTAATGGGTCAATGTGATCTTCGCTTGCATCCTCGCAACACCAACCTGTTCTGGACGGATATCTTCACTATTTGCGATGTCGATATTCCCACTCCTCGACGAACGTCTGACGTCCACTGATAGAGCATGCTCACTGGCGAAATATTTTTAGTTTTGTACAGCCGAATAAAATATATTGTCAGGACTGGGTTAACCTCTAAGAAATGTAGGGTAGGCAGGTCGAAATTGGTTCCTAGTAAACAACCAAATGGCTTAACTAAAAATTACTTACTTCTAATTGTTTATATCCTTGTCCGAAGTGCTATAGGTATTTTCAGATAATATTGAACAGCTATGGCTAGAGTTCTCGTCAGTGCTTTTTCGTTGCAACGTGCTATTCACCCATCTTTCTATGTTCGCTTTGAACCTGTGCTAAGTTAAGTGCGACTAGTGGCTGAAAACGTCGTTTTGCGCACTTTCATCCATTTTCGAGTGATCAAGATTCCGGATCCCTGCTAACACAGAAAGTTGGAAAAGTTCTAGATTTGACAAGTTCAGGCAACGTTATCTCCATCGGGGCCATAGATAGAAGTTCGTTAAATGACTACAAGATACCCTATGTCATGAAGTGACCCGTAGTATGCGTACGAACCTCCCTCAGGTACATTAGTATAGCTAACTTGATGCTGTTAGAAAGCCAGAGAAAACCGCAGGATCAGATGTGGCTCTTGACAGACCATTGCTCTTATGAACAATGGTACGAGAATTTGAGCAGTGACTAACATCAGAGAGGTCCTAGCGAATAGTAAACTGGACTTCATAACTGCTTTTCAAGTACTCGTTCGTTTTAAACATGGAAGTGGATCACAGAGGCAAGAGGTAACGTAATTAACATATATTTTAAAAGTTTACTGCTGACTGCTCCTAGGACAACACCTAGGCAAGCCGCGCAGTCTCAAGATATATCGCTCCCTATTACCACATACGCTCCCAGCACCTCTTCCAGAAAGGCATAGCCGCGAGCTCACGCTTATAATTCTCCTCAATGCCACCTTCTTCCCAGTGCTTGCACTCCTCATCAACCTCCTTCTTGCCACTGACAAGATCCGCAGTCTCGGGGTTGACGAACTTGGTCTTCTTGATGACCTTCCAAGCAACAAAGAGAATCGCAGCGTAGGCATGGCAGAAGTAGCTGGTGATGAAACCCTGAGTGCTCCAAGGCTCAAACTTGTCGAAGCCAATGAAGATGAGGGCAGTAATACCGAGGAGCAGGCCGACGTAGGCAGCCCAAGGGTTGAAAGGGGCGATGTAATGCAGAGTAGACTTGTCCATTCCCTGGGCGTTGCGAGCGCGGAACCAACCAACAAAAACAACAATCATCATGGTGTAGGTGGCGATGAGACCGGTTGTGGTAAGGTCGACGAACCAGAAGAAGACAGTGACGGAGGACTCGCCGGCGACGAGGAAAGTAATGCAACTGATGATGCTGACGGTGAGAACACAGTACATGGGGACACCAGCTTTGTTGCACTTCATGAGGAAAGCAGGGGCCTGGCCATCGCGAGCAAGACCGTAGAGAGTTCGAGAGGAGGAGTAGAGATAGGCGTTTCCGCAAGAGAGACCGGAGGTAAGGATGAGGAAGTTGATCAAGTCAGGGAGTCCGTGAATGCCGAGGTTCTCAACTACATATTTGTTAGCATTGTATCTTGATATTCAAGGGCAACTTGGTACTTACTGCCAATGACCCAAGGAGAAGCAGCAGCTCCAGCAGCGCTGTTCTCGATAGCGCCGAGCAGACGCTTATCGTCAGAAGAGCAGATGATACCAACAGCCAATACACCAAGGACGTAGAAACCAACAAGCCGGTAAAAGATGAGCTTGGCGACTCGGGGAATAGTTCGTCGAGGATTGGCGATCTCACCGGAGGACAGAGAGATCATGTCAGGGCCGGCGATGGTGAAACCAGCATACAAAACAACCTTCCACCAACCGCAGAATCGACCGAGATCGCCCTCAGCGTGGTACGGTCGCATGGCCTTGCCACCTTTCCAGTATCGGAATCCGTAAGCGTCGCCCTTGGGGTTGCCACCGCACATGGTGATGAGTGTAATGAAGAGAAGACCGAAGAGGAGGATAACCTTGAGAGAAGCCATGATGAACTCAGCTTCACCGTAGTACCTAAGGAGAATGTTAGAAATTACTTTCGTCAGTCGAGTGATTTGTACTTACTTGACAGCAACAACGTTGAGCAGAACACAAATGACCATTGCCATCGCAACCCAGGCTGCAGGGTTGATATCAGGAACCCAATATTGCATTAGTGTCGCTACAGCACTGTATTCGACACAAACAAGCATAAGACCGGCGTAGAAGTATGTCCACCCCATAGCAAATCCTGTCCCTCATTAGTTGATGCACTATATGTAGTCTTATGCGAGACGTACCAAGCGCAGGATCGACGAAACGGGCAGCAAGCTCAAAAATGGAACCACGGATAGGAAGATACGCGCACATCTCTGCAACACACAAGTTGCAGGGCCAGACGAAGAAGACACCCCAGATCAAGTAACCGAGAACAACAGAGAGAGGACCAGCAGAGGAGAGAACACCACCGATACCAACGAAAAGACCGGTACCGATGGAGCCACCGATGGCCATGAGCTGAACATGTCGAGGGGAGAGACCTCGTACTGTTCGGCCGTATTCTCTATCGACGGAGTTGTGATCGATCAAGACACCAGGTGATGTGTCTGAAACGTTGGGAGCCTCGACGGCTTTTGACTCGGGGTCTTCGTGATAACCCATGATGAAGGTGATTTAACAAAGATGAGAGTACTCAATCTTTTACTAGAGTTGACCTCTTAGTGGAATGGAGATGAGAATGTCGTGGAGACACAAGTCTGGATATAAGAACATCTATGGAGAGGAGAGATGGCCCTTTAAGAATCAAGTTGACTGTAACCATGATTAAGGATATGGATCATGATATCCGGCCCGGTTTTCTGTAAGAGGAGCTCATCATGTCGATTACCAGGACAAGGAGGTAAAAGCTATGCTTTGTCCAATACCAGCGCCCAAGTTCCCCGAAGCTGGAGATGAGAAGGCATGTAACGCTAGGCCAAGCTCTCCACCGCGGTAACGGATATGCTTAAGAACGGGGGGATGATAAGCGGTGCATCCAACGGCGTGTTAGACTGCTGATCATCTAGAGATGAATCGAGCTCACCTTAACCGGGCCGGTTGTATCGTCTCAAAATGGTAAGTTCGGGCGACAGAGTGCCATTATGTGGGGGAATAGTAAAGGCCATGACTCGGCTTTACCAGCGATTGTGTTGTGCCTGGTGTAAGTAATGGATGGCTTGAGGGAGGATTATGGTAGTACCTGGGGGAGCGCTAGAGGCTTGCCAAGACAAGCGAGACCAGGTTCAGTGAGAATCGGGGACTCTCTTATGGGCCGGCGGGCAACGGTCACTTATCTACGCTGCATATGAGAGGAGAGATAGGCAGTTCCACGGCTTGTGGCCAAGACGGGACAAGAAGGGGAATCCACCGTGATGAAAGCTTGGTTGGTAGACTGACGATGATGACATACAGAGTATCACTTGATCGTATGAAAGAGTGTTGAGCTTTGCAATTGTCTGAATATGAGCGAGAGAAAGTCCCTCAATATTAACTAATCTTCCCTGATAAGCCATGATCACCAAACATCTCGGACTACCCGTACAATGACATCGAGCTCTCCATCCTTCCATTACAAGACCTTCCCTTGAGCTTAGCATAGTAGTCTCAACGGCTATACCGAGCACCGTTACTCCAATCATCAGAGCGTCCCCAACAACAACACCCAGCACGCTCCGAAGCAAATAGAAACACAAACACGCGGCTCCGATGCCAGGTTGTTACCCCAGACAAGTCCAACTCGTACGTAATAGAATACAGCGGTTTTCGGACCACGATTTGCTTCCTAAATCGTGTGGGGAAATCCAGGTGCGGTACTCGGTACCGAAGAAGCGGTTACATGCAGAACAAAGCAAAACTACCGCGCTAGATCAAGTCTCTTTTGTGCTGACACAAGGTCAAAAGGAACGAGAGGAGAAAAATGCGGGGGAAGACTTTTCCTGCTAATTTTAAGCATGGGTTTAAGCGTGTATGATCCTGGTCTGGTCGGACTATGGCCGATTCTCGTTGCGAGCCATTATTACGTGAGTGATATTGTGCCCAATTGAAGTGTTCCTTTCCAAGGACAAAACAAGAGAGGGGAATTGGAGAAAAGGAAAGGCTTGTCGATTGTAGTTTAGAGGGATATTCTGACCTGACCTGACTTTGGCCTCAGATATAAACCCTGCAAAGCGATGGGTCTCTGATTCCGTCTTCTTATCAGTAACACCCCTGACCGCGCCTAATTTGGTTGGAGAAGCACAAGTCTGGTAGAGATAAGAGAATGGAGAATGCGGAATTCTTCTGTATGTACCTAGTCTAGAGTGAGTCTAATGCCATAGTCTACCCCAACTCAACCATTGTAGTTCTCCAAATTTGCAGCAAAATCTTTTCTGTGAATGCCTTCACATTGCTCATACTCATTGTCTGTTTCCCCAGATCTATCGATCTGTCAAGATCTCTACTCCCCCGCAGGCTCCAGCAAACAAGGTGAAAACTCTCCAGATTTTCAAAATCTGGAGAACCAAGAGTCCTGCGCTCGCGGGGCCCCACGAATATTGAGTCAGCGAAACGTAATGAAAACTCGCGACTCAATATCAAGTGGCATCACCGACGTGCCATCGTTGTCTCCCAACGGGCCAGCGGATAGCAATGGAACTGTGGGCACGGAAACATCCGGCCCCTCTTGTAGCATTCTCATCTTGTGTCTCCATTCTCGGTATTAAGAGGCTGAAAAGTCTGTTGCTCTCCCGGTTCCTAGCCGCGGTATAACATCCCGGTTCCTTACGTTCTCACGAACTACTGTAAGTCCAGCGCCACAAGACATGTATAGAACCTTTTCTCGTCTTCGTGACTGGGTA
Source organism: Fusarium beomiforme (assembly GCA_002980475.2). Classification (NCBI taxonomy): domain Eukaryota; kingdom Fungi; phylum Ascomycota; class Sordariomycetes; order Hypocreales; family Nectriaceae; genus Fusarium; species Fusarium beomiforme. The sequence goes on from PVQB02000239.1 coordinate 64,962, forward strand.
GAAATGTCTTCTAGAAGAGAAATAAGACAGACAGGAGCCGGCATCTGATCGAGCTAGGGTGTGTGTGTGTGTGTGTGGAGAACAGCACGATCCTTGTCACGATAGCAGAATTTCAAGCCGAAATCGTAGCTGGAAATAAAGCTTGAAATCTAACAGATGAGCCGCCGGTGGTAGTTTGGCATCAGACTCTTCATATTCGGCTCCCTTGCCTATTTCTTCACATGAACCGGCCCGGTTGACGAGACTGAGCTCTTCGGTGTCGGATGCCTTCAACGTGAGATCCGCCCCCAGATATCAACTTCATCTTGGCAAAAATCGCCAAGATGATAGGCATGGTAGTTCAGCCGATTACACTCGATGCTGAATCATGCATACGTATGTGATGGATCTCTGAGGTGGATGACTTTGATAGGCGCCGTTGCGGTTATCACTCCCTGAGCAACGTTAAGAGAAGCAGCAATTTGTACGCCGCTCGGGAGACATATCATTGAGAAGACATTAGTTGTTCAATCCTGGTCATATTGCACATGGCGTTAAGTTTTCATTTTTATTACCAGTTCATGCTTTCATGTCTTCAGAACCTGTATCATATACCATGCCTTTTCCTTATCAAAAGAAACGCTCCGTATGTCTTAAACATAAACTAGTCTCAACAAAAGACTCCTTACCAACAATGTCAAATGACGCCTGCGCTCCAAAATATGTACCAATGCCAGGAACGTCAGCATGATCACCATTACCCGATACTAATACTAGCGGGCATCCCTACTGATCCTACTCTACCACGCGGCATATGCATCCAATGCTACGCAAGGATCTGAAATGCCACACCAATTCTGGGCCCAAGGCCCCAGATTCAGGGCTATTACCCCATTGTAGAGTTGTGGCGTAGATGTAGGCTGGACAATTTCGGCGGTCTGGGTCGTGCCTCAAAGATACCGTGTCTTGAGCCACTCTTCGTCTCGCAGTCCCAGATTCAACCCATTCTGTGTCCACCATCGTCGAACCGCACTCTGATCTCCTATACTATCCTCCAGAGCCTCTTCGATGTTGCACGTCCGGAATTCTACTAATTGCTTTCGACCTTCCATACCTTCAAGTTCTCCATGGGCAAAGTTGCGCCACCACTCAAGCACCGCTAAGTGCTTGAATATGGTTGGTGAAACGAGAACCTCGGCGTCAAACACGAGCTTGTCATCTCCTTTTAGCCGTCTCCAGGTTTCTAAAACCTCGACCTGGCCCCAGCGACTTGCCATCTTGGCGACGCTATCACCGTGTGCAGCAGGGATGCCTGAAGCGTCCCACCACCGCAACACATCAGCTTGTCCATGTTGTGTTGCCCATAATAGCGACCGGCCCGGCCGTAGAACGACCTTGTCGTCCTGTGCTGCGGCATCACGCCACCATTCGAGAACTAGAAGATGCCCATTCCCGCTGGCCTGCTCCAGCGCAGACTCGGTATAACGCATCATCAATCCAGACCGACGCCACCACCAGTCTAGAACGCGAACATGGCCAAACTTAGAGGCACCATCGACAGCTTCTGCGTCATATACATGGCGGTCCCTGAACCATGGACTCTGTTTCCAATAATCTAGCACATCGGTGCGAGGATAATAAGCGGAGGCTTTAGTCGGTAATGTCGTTCCGTCAAATGCTTTGAAAAGATCTGGTCGGTTGGCTTCCATATACGCCAACACGTCGATAAGACCGAATTTGATCACTAATTTAACCACCAGGGCTGATATATCGTGAAACTCTGGTGGAGACTGCGATATCTTTTTACATATCGCGGCGGAGTTGCAAGTCAGTACGGTCCATTCGAGCTCATGCTCGTACACCTTCAACGGATCGGTGGGGTCTCTGGGTTGACTTGTCCATGGTGAGGGCATCGGTAGGTTGGTGTACATTCCTAGAGCCTTCGCAATTTCCCAGTCTCCTGCATAATCGAGGATGATGGTCCATATTTCTGGCGGCAGCTTGGACTGAACTGTTACGTCCGAATTGTCTGTCATTGCCATTCCTGTGGCGATCTCAACGTCTCTTCCAAGTCCCAATAAGTCAGCTTGGTTCTTTATAATGCCCAGCACTTCGTTGAAGCCATTCCAGTTGGGCACTCGTTTCGGGTTGGGCGATCCTTCGTAATGCCATAATATCGGCGTCACCACACGTATCCAATTCCATTTTCGGTGCAATTTACTCATGTGCTTCTTGGTCATTGGGTTCGACCACATATGCGTGCTCATGCCAGGTACCAAGACAATACTCTTTTGCGTGTCCCATCCTCTTAACACTTCCCCGAGAAATGTATCTGTAACGCCGGCCAGCATCTTCGCGATGCTGTCGGCATCAAGAGGCACGCAGACCATTAGATCTGCCCACTCTACCAACTCGAATGCCTGTTGGCGATAGAATTCGATATCGTCGGCCCGATCGCCCGCTCCCAGGGCCAAACCTCGATTTTGCATTACAATAATTGTCTGTGTTAATCGTGGAACTACATCGTCGACGATCGCTCGTGCGTCAATCTGTGGATTTTTCGAGAGGCGCACCACGAGTGCTTGCGCCCAAGAGGTATCGCGGGGTCCAGTAGCGGCAACGAGAAGGCGGAGTTTTCGATTGCGGGCCATATCGTGGAGAGACGAGGTAGAAGCGAGAGCGGGACTCAGCCGCGGCGAAAAGGAATGATGGTGTGCCATGCTGGAAGATGACCCGGATTCAACATGGTTTGCATGAGATAGATGAGGAGGGCAAGCGGTGAAGTTCGAAGGCGAGGAAGGGTTGTGACGGGGCATCAAATCACTGGTTCGACGAGATGCGGGATCACGTGGCGGGTATCTGTTTGATGCAATGGTCTTGAGAGTGCGTAGAGAGAAGCGGCTTTGTCGATTGGAGTATAAGGGTCGGTCGTTGGAGTGTGAGAATCATAAGTCGTAAATCCGTCGTAGAGTTGAAGATTGCTTAGTTAACATCAGTCGTGCGATTTGACAAATGATGCTCTCGGAACGGTCTGAATGGATGGGGCGACGACTAGGAAGGCAAAGAAAGAAGGAATGTCAGGTCTTCTCCAGTTTTATCCTGGCAAGGTTCCGGTGCAAGCCGGTAATGGAGGGGCGAGGGGCAGTCTTTGTCTTTATAGAAGGGGAGTGATAAGAGCTGAGATGACGTCGAATTGATCATATCGAAGAACTGAGAGGGCTGAAACGGAAACCGGAGAATCCATTGACTAACTGAGGCCGTTATTTCTCATCAAGCTTCAGAGTTTTTATCTCACAAATCACATCATAAGAATGCCCAAAGTTTAGGCTCTTCTCCAGTTATAGCCCCGGTCTATTGTCATTGGGATTTGATAGTATTTCACCATAGAACAACAAGTCTCTTGTGTTGAATATTTCCTGAGCCCCTAGAACAGCTGACAGTTGGATCTGATTTTGCTCATCATGACCTATACAACTCACCTTTATACCCAATTTAAAGTTCAGCCTCTGTAAATCTATTTCGAATTCAGCTCAATCACAGCTCTTGAAGACGACATCAATCACATGACCCAGCCTAGCCTTAGCCTTCCGTGGAAACGGAGCAGTCTGGGTGGTGGTTTATACAAGTAGCTCCCGATTGCTCCACAACTCAAATCCCGAAGATGGAAAACTTTGAACCGCATTGTTGTTGACTTTTGTTCTTATTAAGAGGCTCTTTGATCCTCCTCCTGATCTTCCAGATTTTTGCTTTCCGTGTGCATCACTTTCAGCCTATCCCCGGCGTTGATCAACCACCTGAATCACATACCTGAACTTCCCGATCCTAACCCGGCGCTCACGGTTATTTATTCTTCGCCGCCAAAAATTCTTCGCCCCGCTCTTTTCTCTTCCCTTCTTCGACAATGTTGGACCAGATGGCGAACGAAATCAAACTCATCTCGGGGAGCTCCCACCCAGATCTCAGTGCCAAGGTCGCCAGTCGGTATGTTATTCTCATTCTGCGCTTTTCCCGCAATCTTGGGGGTGACGCTGCGCCTGTAACCCTGGGCACAAGCCGCTGATATATCTCAGACTCGGCATTGATATCGCAAACACCATGAGCTTGAACTACTCCAACCGAGAGACTAGTGTTTCTATCGGAGAGTCTGTTCGTGACGAGGATGTCTTTATTCTTCAGTCTACTGCTCCTGGAGATGTTAACGATGGCCTCATGGAGTTGCTCATCATGATTCATGCTTGTCGTACTGCTTCTGCCAGACGGATCACTGCTGTTATTCCCAGTTTTCCTTATGCGCGTCAGGACAAGAAGGACAAGTCACGAGCTCCCATCAGTGCCAAACTGATTGCAAATATGCTCCAGGTTTCTGGATGTGTACGTGATTCACTAACACACTGTCTGATAACCTACTGACCATGACTCAGAACCATGTCATTACCATGGATCTTCACGCTTCGCAAATTCAGGGCTTTTTCAACGTCCCTGTAGATAACCTTTACGCTGAGCCCTCCGTCCTTCGTTGGATCCGTGAGAACCTCAGCGTCGACAACTGTGTCATCGTTTCTCCCGATGCTGGTGGTGCCAAGCGTGCTACGTCTCTTGCTGACCGCTTGAACACCGGTTTCGCCCTCATCCACAAGGAGCGCCCCCGACCTAACGTCGTGGGTCGCATGGTTCTCGTCGGTGATGTCAGCGACAAGGTCGCCATTCTTGTTGATGACATGGCAGACACCTGTGGCACTGTAAGTTTTGCGTAACCTCTGTAAGTGACACAGGTTAACTTGGTTATAGCTTGCCAAGGCTGCTGCCACAGTCAATGAACACGGCGCCAGAGAGGTGTACGCGATTGTTACTCATGGTATTCTGAGTGGTAAGGCCATCGATACCATTAACAACTCATGCCTCTCTGGTCTTGTTGTCACCAACAGTAAGTGATTCGACATGTGCGTCTCAAGAGTATTTACTAACTTTTCTTTAGCTGTTCCTCGTAAGCTCTAAACCCCGATTTTGTGCATGCGCTCGCGTGTGTGGTATGTTCTTGTGATATACTAACTTGAATAGTGGGTGACAAGATTGAGCGATGCCCTAAGCTCAAGGTCATCGATGTTTCCGGAACCCTTGCTGAGGTATGACGCTTCACTAATTTGGTCGGGCGTAGCCTGTTACTGACCAAGTCTTCAGGCTATTCGACGAACTCATAACGGAGAATCTGTCTCTTACCTCTTCAACAACGTCCCCGTCTAAAGTCCTTAAATGCTAGAAAACAAGGTGAAAAACAAGGTTATGGAGTTGGTAGGTTTGGTCGCCTTCATGAAGCCGCAGTCGCGAACTAACAGTCAGCAAGCGGCGTCCTTTTATTAGAGAACTGAGGCTTGGGCCAAGTCGTATTTTCAGTCATTTGGGTAAAATCCTCGAAACCCATAAAAAGAGATCTCAGTAGATCATATGTTGCACAAACTTGCTAGAAACTGGATGATGTTCAGAGCATGTGCGAATTTGGCCCGACGCACATGTAATCTGTTCCTTGCGAACTTGGATTGATTACAGGTCCTTCTGTTCAATCACTTAGCAGTACGTATGAGTTGAGTTTTAGGATTCAATTGATACATTGGCTTTGAATCTTGGTACCAAGTAAGAGCTCGTAAAGAATTCTCAAGATTTGTTTATTGAATGAATTCTTGCAGAATGCTCTATTTGGTTCGTAGTCGATATATGGGGGTAGATCGCGATGGAGGTCTATTGGAACGTAGATACTGCATTGTCCAACTCTCACGAGATGACCTATCTCTGACTATCAAGCAAACATTCATTCGCCATGGTTAATGCTGAATATCACAATAATGGTTGGCGGGCAATGTTTCATTTCTACTATGTAACAATAGTAATAGACTAGGCTTTGTCTAATGCGCTTTTACGAGGTCTCATATGCAATAAAAGAAAAAAAAATATGCAGAAGTTGCTTACTGAATGGTCCACATCAAAATGGTGAAGTTGTCATGATGGTATCTTTGCATGATTGCAAGGGTCGCGATACCGAAGCGCCACGTGAATGGAAGGCGGTGAGCGATTCTGCCGCATCATCTACAAGGGACACATCACTGCCTGGAAGCATCAACTCGCTGTAAAGAGAGATAAATCATCGAACAACAAAAGGAATTGGGCTCCTCAGCTGCATGGACCTGCAGAGAACTCGTTTGCTCTGTTCTGAGCTGAAATTTTGCGCGGATTGCCCAAGATGACGACGCAACTCCTAGCGACGGAGCTGGCCAATCTCATCCAGGAGAGTAAGAGGAAGCATAATGACTTGCGACAAGTGAGACGCCATGATCATTGTCACCGGAATATCAGCTTATGATAAATGCAGGCTGCAGAAAAATCATTAGAAGAACTGAAGAATTTGAGAAATCCTTCCGAACAGACAGCACCTGAAGGTCCGAGAGCTACCCCCTGTTAGTGGAAGCTATATCTAACCCGTAAACAGAGCTGTCACAAAAACCCAACTTCGTCAACCCATTCATTATCGCGTGTGGGACCAAAAACGCAAAGTTCACCGCTATCGCCATTGTTTGTCTTCAGCGTCTCATCGTGGCCCAAGCTCTTCCGCGGTCAAAGTTGAACCAAGTACTGGAGGCCTTGATGCAAGCTACTTCAGCTGGTCTGGACGTGCAACTCAAGATTTTACAGGCGCTCCCTTCACTTCTTCAAAATTATGCATCGGATCTTAAGGGGAACTTGCTGGTGACGACATTGAACATTTGCTTTACCCTCCAGAGCAGCAAAAATGCCATTGTGAACCATACATCGGCGGCAACGCTCCAGCAACTGGTGGTGTCCGTGTTCGACAAGGTTGTAGCTGAAGATAAGAAAGCAGGCGATGCACCTACGGCCAATGATCCAGAATATTCGGAAAACCATCCTGCAGCTACCGACGCCTACCGGATTTTCAACGACCTCTGTCTTATGACGGAAAATCAGCGACCAGAGTTCATTCGTGTTTCGGGACTTCCACAAACATTCGGACTTGAGCTGATTGAATCTGTCATCACAAACCATGCTACCGTCTTCAGCAATCATCCTGAGCAAGCCCAGATTCTACGAAGCAGAGTCATGCCACTTATCATTGGGGCCTTGAAGGGAAAACCGAACTTCGCGACCACAGTGCGCCTTGTACGCATTCTGTACACTATGCTGCGTAGGCACATCGGCATATTGCCATCTGAATGCGGCGAGGCGCTGACTGTTCTGACACAAATTCTCGACCAAGACGAAACAATCTGGAAGAGAGCGCTGTGTATGGAAGTTTACCGTGGCATCTTTGCAGACCATGCCCTGCTCAGACGGATCTACGCAATGTTCGATGCTAAAGAAGGGGAGAAAGATGTTCTTAAGCCCTTGATTGCCACTTTTGTCCGTTTGAGCACAGAGAAGCCTGCTGTAATTGGACTCGGACACCAGTCATCACTCCCCACAACTATCTCAAGCACAAATGGCTCTTCTGAGCAAGCCATTGCTGAAGCGAGTGGCATGACGGGATTGATGACAGGACCAGTCGGGGCAGAGATGACAACTACGGGCATCAGCACGCAGTTCAGCTCAGTTCGTGTTCCTTGTATCGATCAACTGGACAAGACCGAAGCACCTACTATCCCAGAATCGTATCTCTACAGTCTGGTGCTGGCCTGTATATCGTCTGTATCTGACGGTCTGGCCAAATTCATATTACCTCTTACAGTCCCAAATGAGACGAGAAATCGAAAGAGAACTTCGCGGCAAGAATCTGGCCGTAACTCTCCCGTACCACAGTCTGAGCAAGAGAACACGCCTTCCAAAGGAAGATTGGAAAGGTCAGCGTCTTTTAAGAAGAACCCGGTTCCGCTGAACCCGCTTTCCTTGGAAGACCATCCTCTGCACTCTGAAGTCAAGATTTGTGCGACAATCGTTGAGGAATGCTGGCCAGCTATTCTTGCAACCTGCTCTACCTTTTTGTATGCTGCACTTGATTCCGAATATTACCATGGACTAGTGCGCGCATTTCAGCGTTTTGCTCACGTTGCTGGCTTGCTACAGCTATCAACACCGAGAGATGCTTTCCTCACCACGCTGGGCAAGGCAGCTGTCCCACCTAACGTTCTCACAGCTTGCATTAATGCTGGCCAGCCTCGACCCCAGACGCCAAGCACGCCAACTGACGGTAGTCTCTTTAGCAACGCCCGAGGTCTTCTAAGTGTTGATAGCTTGACACCTACTACCCCAACTGCTGACAAAGGACGGCAGGCATCGTTTGATGCTTCTGGTGCCTCTTTAAATACTCGAAACTTACTATGTCTTCGAGCACTTCTCAACCTGGGCATAGCATTGGGACCAACTTTGGCTGGGGCTTGGAGCATAATCCTAGAGACGCTACAGCAGGCCGACTTTGTCTTATTCGTCAGCGGGAAGTCTCCCGGAAGAACTCCTACTATGAACAGAGGACCTGATGCAGGTGGTGATAGTGAAGCTACAACTTTAATGGCCAACTTTGGCTCTGAAGTGCGTGCAGTCGAAACAGCAGCGTCTAGACTCATTGAAAGCACGGTTGACTTCCCGAACGAATCTTTCCTGAAGGTTGTGGCGGCTGTCTGTAGTTTGTTGACACAGAAGCCAACTGAGCAATTCGAATTCACCACCCAACCCCAGACACCATCCGATGGGGGGCAACAGCTCAAGGCGCCTGTGGTACAAGGCCGCAGATTTTCTGGTCAACAGATGAGTTCTGGATCTACGCAGGAAGACCAATTCGCACTTGCTAAGCTTGGTGAACTCGCTACAATCAACATTGAGCGACTGCTAGAGTATAGCCCGGAGGAGTCAGGCTGGGACGTGTTGACTAACGAATTGATCGATACACTCACTTCTTCGTCGATGAACTCATCTGTCAGGACGAGAGCAGCAGACATACTTGTGAAACTGGTTCTAGAAGCTGCTAATGTCACAACCTCACTACCAGAGGATGCTCGCGGAGAAATCCAACTTCGGTTCTTTGAGGCGCTTCGTAGGTCTCTAGCACCTCTGCTCAAGGGTGATAGAGAAGTTTCCCTTGCGAGCCACTCAACCGATATCGATATTCACAAAATCATCCTTGACGGACTCCAGAGTATCATTGAGGGCAACGGAGAAACGCTCGTCAAGGGATGGGATATTGCCTTTGAGATTATTGGCACCATCTTTATTACCAGAGACTTCGATCCTGCCTATCGTCGTGGTTCAGTGGCCAATCCGATACTGCTAGACACTCGATCAGCAAGACTTATCAGGTCTTCTTTCAACTCTCTCCAGCTTATTTGCTCCGACTTTCTGGCGTCACTACCAAACTCATGTTTCTTGATCTTGGTAGACAACCTGTACAAATTCTGCTCGCAAGATGATGATCTTAATATCGCGTTGACTGTAAGTGACCAGCCATTTTGTCTGATTCATACTAACTCTCTCTAGACGGTGACCTTTTTCTGGGTGCTGTCCGACTTTCTCTCTGCGAAGAATGAGTCTCTTGCCATTACTGCAGACATGATGCAAAACACTGAGCTTTCTGACCTAGAACAGATGGCCGCTGACCATGACCACAAGAGCTCCGATGCAGCGTTATGGATGTTACTTCTGCTCCGACTGACTAACGTCACCACTGATGACAGACTGGAGCTTCGCAACAGTGCAGTGCAGACTTTGCTCAGGATCTTTGACGCCTATGGTGATCGACTTAGCCCAGAGTCGTGGTCAATATGTGTCAAATCAGTGGTCTTCAAGCTTCTGTCATCGATCGAGCAAGAAATCAAAGCCTTGCAGTCGGATGAAGAAGAAGCAGAAGACGGGGACCGGGCTGAATGGACAGAGACGGCTGTCGTTGTTCTCAACGGTATCTCAAGCCTTCTCGCCAATTACCTTGATATTCTGACCGGCCATCCCTCCTTTGATCATTTATGGGAGGAGCTGCTTTCTCATCTCACCACTTTGCTTGACTTCCAGGTCCTGGATATAAATACTGCAACCTTCAAAGCTCTAGGCCATATTTTGTCTGAAACCAATAGTGAGGGCAAGTCAGTCTTCAGCAAGACCGCGATCGACATCGCATGGGGTCTGTGGGCGAGAGGAGTTCCGACGTCCAAGCCTGTTGATGAAATGGCTGAAGACAACCAAAATTGCCTTATTGCATATGTCTCTGCTCTGACAGAAATTTATCGGCTTGTACAGGAAGATCTTGAGGTGAAACGTGTTGGCAGAATTCTGAGTCTCCTTCGGGAGACCTTAGACGAAGCTTCCGTCGGGAATTACGTCCAGGACATCGAGTATGTGACGCCTTTGCAGGCACATATTCTCGAAGCTGTCCAAATGGTCCGAACCGACATCGAGGGAGTGCCGTCAGCTATGATCACTCAAGTCGCGGACTTTGTGGTCTTGCCATTTGTGCAGGCCAATCCTTCAAAACCAGGACCGAAACGCACCTATATCGCCCTTTCAAAGGCGAGCATGAAGACACTGGAGAAGCTTATTCTCGAGCACGCTAAGGATACGGAAATCTACCGCAGCAACTCCTTCTCGGAGGCTCTAAAAGCTCTGTGTAGGCCAATTGCACTCAAATACAGCTTTCCTGCCATTGCTAAGTCCACACAGCCATGGAGGCTGGCTACATCTACGGCGCTTACTATCTTAGAAGCCACTTTGTCGCAGGTTACTAGCCTTGAGCTTCCAAATGGAGTTGCACAGAATATTTGGGCGACAATAGTTGCCATTGCTGATGGTATTATAAGTGCGGACTGTAGTACTGCTCCTTCAGGGACGGACTTTGGAGGCGATGAGGAGTTCGACATTGCATCTTTTCACAAGTTGCGAGAACTTATCATCCCTGCTCTGGGAGCCGCGGCAGTCCCCGAAAAGGCTCGAAAGGCTTATGCAGAAAGCCTGTTCAAGACATCGATAATTCATGCCCCCTCGCCGGACGAGGAGTCGATTATCAACGGCACGCATGAGAAGGGCCTATCGGCGCTCTATGTCCCGCGTGCAGGCCGAACAGTGTCAGTGTTGCCCACAAAGCGCGTGAAGATGGCTTATGTCGCCTGCGAAGTGCTTTTTGCCTTAGTTGCTGCAAAAGTTGAGCCGACGATTGTCGTTCAGCCGCCAACGCCCAAATCACCAGACCCGAAGCATAGCGGCTTTGCCGAGTCACCCGTGACCCTTCACTCTCGAATCGCCAGCACAGCTGCGCCGTTCCTCATCCTTAGGTGCGCGTTGACACTGAGGGCTTACATCGCTGATCAACCACTTCGGGGCAAGATGCCTCAACCTCTGAGCCAGCGAAAGGAGCTTTTGTGGATTCTACAAAAACTGGTCGAATTGAAGAGCGACAAGAATGCCATTCCAGAACTGGATAATATCGAGAGCGAAGAGAGAAAGCATTTGCTAAGACTATATCCTCTTATTGTACGGGCATTTGGCGTTGTTGGGGACGAGAAGGTTGGTAGCTTCCTTAGAGAGGCTCTGGAGGTTGTAGGAGATGAACTGGGTTTCTAGATGATAGACTCATGTTCAGACATGTAAATAATGTATTCGATTAGACAGCGTTATCTAAGGAGTCTGCAATAGACATGAATATCAAAGTTGAGTTCCTAAGCCAATCCTGTCCCAGTTTCTTGGAGGGCTCTTTTAGAAGAACACCCCCACCAACCCACCATCTCCAATGCGGGGCACCAAATTCAGATTCCAAAAAAATTCAATCTCGACATCAAGACCAAGATACATCGACACCATGGGAAAGTCCTCAAAAGATAAGCGCGACGCCTACTACCGACTTGCCAAAGAGCAAGGATGGCGTGCACGAAGTGCCTTTAAGCTTTTGCAATTGGACGAGGGTAAGCAGCCCTCAAGATCAAGATCAAGATCAAGATCAAGCAAGAGGGTGTAGTTAATGAAATCTATAGAATTCGACCTCTTCGCCGGCGTTACTCGAGTCGTCGACCTCTGCGCCGCACCCGGAAGTTGGTCGCAAGTATTATCTCGCGTATTGATCAAGGGCGAAAAGTTTGGCAGGGCTGCTTGGCAGGACAAGGAAGCCAAGTTTCGACAGCAGATGCTGGGGATTCTACCCAAGGACGGTGACAGCGAGCAACAAGAAATTCAGCAGACACAGGAGGAACAACAGGAAACCACAAAGCCAAGAGAGGACGTTAAAATTGTGTCAATCGATTTGCAACCTATCTCGCCTCTTGCTGGTATTACGACACTCCGAGCCGATATTACACATCCTGCGACGGTCCCTCTTTTACTCTCAGCTCTTGATCCCTCTTACGATCCCAAGACAGCCGGAACACAGGCCTCCCAGCCAGTCGATCTTGTTATCAGCGATGGCGCTCCCGACGTAACAGGTCTGCATGACCTCGACATCTACATTCAGTCCCAACTGCTTTTTGCCGCTCTCAACTTAGCCCTCTGTGTCCTCAAGCCTGGAGGCAAGTTCGTCGCCAAAATCTTCCGTGGAAGAAACGTTGATGTTCTCTACGCCCAGCTCAAGATCTTCTTCGAGAAAGTCATCGTCGCGAAACCTCGCAGCAGTCGTGCAAGCAGTGTGGAGGCATTCATTGTATGCATCAACTTCCAGCCCCCCGCCGGTTTCCGCGCCAGTCTTGAAGAGCCGCTCGGTGTTGGCGGACGATTGGAGGAGATGCTCAAGGAAAAGGGAGGTATTGACATGCAGGACTCGACGACGAAAGAAGAGGGTGTCGTGGAGATGGAGGTTTACGATGAGACAACCGAGGACACGGAGAGAAACACTCGATGGGTCGCACCGTTCATTGCTTGTGGAGATCTATCCGCCTTTGACTCCGATGCCTCCTACCAGCTCCCTGAGGACTATGTCTCTCTAGATCCCGTCCAGCCACCCATTGCTCCCCCATATAAACGCGCCATTGAGATGCGAGCCGCCATGTCCGGATCACAGCGCTAAACAGATTTTCCAATCTCGCACAAAATGAATATCCCAGCAACAGAGTTCTGAGTAAATGCATCGCTAGATAACAAAAACACAAAAGGCAAAAGCAAATGGATATCAATGCTTAGGCGCTGGCTTCTCGGCTGGACCGGCCATTTCGAGCATCACTAGACCGGCTGATGGCCCCTTTTCGAACTCTTGAGCACCTAACTCCCTTTGATACAGTCGAGCTGCGGCTTGGTCGTGCGTCATGAGGAGTAGTCCACGCATGTGTTTCCATTCGTCGACTATCTCCTTGAGAGCCTTCATCAACCATGATGCTAAGCCTCGCCGCTGGAACTCCTCAAGGACAAAGACGTCTGTGAGATAAGCAAGAGTTACATAGTCGGTCACTACACGAGCGAAACCAACCATCTTATGCGGAGAGCCATCTTTTGGTTGAGCGATACCATTCCCTAGACATTGTCAGCACAGGGAATCGGGACAAATGACAGTTGAGTCAACTTACTCTTCATCTCCTCTGCGGTCTGGGGGGTATAGTACACCGCCAGAGTCAAACAGTTATCCAGTACTCTTTGGAGCTGTCCTTGTGGCAAGGGACTGCTCCACCAGTTGTCATCGAGAGACTTATTGAAAGTTTTAGGACACAGATAGGACTTGTCGTTTGTGAGGAAGAAGTTATCGCGGTACCAGAACCGAGGAGCACCCTCAGCTTGGTTCAAAGAGTCGTGGGAGCCCATATTGATGAATATACGAGTTAATGATATTGTCTTCAAGTCTCGAAAGTTTGTTGTCTGGTGACGGTTCCTGAGGACTTGGATTGAGTCTGTGGGATACCAGAGAGGGTCACACTGCTTCGATCGAAGGTAACAGAAGTTCCTCGTTACTCAATGGGCAAGGATCGTGACAATGATGTAGTCGTCAGCACAAAGGGTGTACGGCTAGCGGCGGCTTCCTTGGCGGGGAAATCAGGGCGTGTGATCGTGAGTTTAGTCAACGAGGTTTGACTCGTAGAAGCAACGGTTGGTTCAGGAAAAGGTCATGTGCGAACGGGAGGTAGATTCAAGGTTTGTGGGGTGGACAATAAAGAATCTGGGGTAAAACAAACAAGTTCTTGGTGATCAATGAGACCTGTCTACGAACTGCTATGAAATCATCATGGCTCTGTGCCCTGTTTACTGACATCTTATATGCATCTCATAAAGCAAGGCACAGATCAAGCGTATCTACATGTTCACGTAAGGCTAAGACGCCCATTGAATGCTAGATCTTGTCATTTACACCGCGCGGTGTTGGTGGGCCTATCAGCTTCAACGCCCTATTGCTCGTCGTGGTGGAACCCCGGGATCTACGGCGGAGGCGGGGGAGGGTGACTACGCCCGTCACGGGAGGTCGGCGGAATTCAGATACGGGCGGAATGGTTATCTATGGGTAAAGACGGTCAAGGGAGGATGTATAAATAGGCAAGTATATCCGAGATATATTGTTTCTAATGGCCAAGTCTATGTATTTACAGCATTCCGGCGTACATGACGGCACCGGCCAGAGCAAGGAATGCTCCGGCTGTGGGCATAACGGCACCGGCGGTGGAAACGGTAGAGGCCGGGGTAGAAGCGGCGGCAGTCTCGGAGCTGGAGTCGGAGTGCGCAGCGGAGTGAGAATCGGATCCGGAGGCGGAACCGGCGTCGGAGCCGGAGGAAGCAGAGGCAGTTGCATGAGTAGCAAAAGTGGTAATGGTCTTTGTGTCCTTGCTCTTATCGGTAGAAGTCTTCTCATCATCCTTGCTCTTGGTCTCAAACTCAGACTCCGTCTCGATCTCTTCAGATTTAGTCTCAGACTCAGAAGACTCAGACTCAGCCATAGAAGTAGGCGCCGCAGTAATAGTAGCAGACTCCTCCTCAGTACTACTAGGAGAATCGCCAGTCTCTTCGGGAACAGCACCACCGAGGGTCTTGGGGTTGATGAAGGATGGAGAGTAAGTAGCGGTACCAACGTAGCCAGGGCATCCAGGAACAGTAGTCTTGGGAGGGGCTCGGCCACCGCCACAGTCGAGGAAATCGCACAGCTCGCCCGTGTCAGGAACGTACCAAATAACAGACGCGTACATTCCACTGGCGTCGCTGACAACCGTGTCGTAGCTGGTGCATCCTGCAAGATCGGTTCGAGCCAAGGCTGGGACAGCGGCGATGAGAGCCGCGGTGAAGAACCTGGCGGCCATTATTAACGAGTGTATAGAATTAAAATAGTCGTGTAGTTGAGTCTTAACGAGTGACTATGGTTAACGAATGAATGCTCTATTCTCCATCTCTTTTTTCTACTCATAGGGGTAAGACAACCCTTTTAAAGCGCTGGCTCTGGCCCTATAAGGCTAGTGATCTATTCCCGGCGTTAATCACCAGCACGGTCCTATCGCCAAGCTCAACAGCGGCCGACTCGGCCTTGAGATGCCGGGAATTAGGAATTGTAGCGAATTACGGGCCTGGTTTTTACGGGAATCGCGCTATAATGTCCTGTCTAGAGTGGGTGGGCTCATTTCTACATCCACTTTCTATCCGCGAGCCCATGTTCGGATGTTTCTGCTTTGGGTTGAGGGATCCTCGCTTCAAACTCTCCCACAGGCCATGTTCACAGGCGATAGATAAATTGGGAACAAACCCCCCCTTGTTGGTTGTTTATACGCTCTCATAAACCCTGTTGGTCAGTGCAGAGCCTCTGACTTAAACGTGCTTCAATTGAGATAACTTTAGAAGTGACTGAAACTGAAACCACTTAACACTAGCGTCTCACCGTTTGTCTAGTGTGTATGGCACACGTTGATCTGACATTGCGCTATTCGGCACGATATTCGTTGTCAGGAAAATTTTCTCGTCTTTGTTGATTACCTAGGTATATCATAGATAAGATGGTTTATACGACTAACGCCTATATTGGTCTATCGACCCTAGTGTCAACCTCTTTTCTTCTGTGCAAGTTTCAGTCTTTCAGTCTCTACATATCAATGTTCTGTCGAAACAGTCTGTAACTTGTGTAAATAAGTAGGGTTATACACATATGGATTATTACTTTCTCTCAGAGATGACAACACCAGAGTCTTCCAACCTGTCACACAGCTTCTTAATCGCCAAGTCGCGCTCTTATACTGTTCGCTTCGCTCTTCGACTCTTCCAGCAGGCTTGACAACATTGCAGTAAACATCCAAGGAATTCATGGTCCAGTCCGACCATTCCTAAAGACTTCCATACTCGTCACCACAGATCTCAAAGCTGACTTCAGAGTATCATCAGGCCCCTTTTCTGCTTCATCGATCCTCGAAAACAGCATATGCATTGTTGATATCATTCTTTCACCCTTGTATTCGGCATTCTTGATCTCTTCCTCTGTTCGGGGTGCATCTCTATAGTTCCCCGGTTCTAAGAATGCATCCCCAGCTACATCTTGCGTTGACGTTGGCGTGATCTTTACATCGATATTGGTTCTGTAACCCTGCGGCCAATACAAGTTCAAGTCCTGTAGACACAACTAGCCGATTCGTCGTAAGAATAGTACTTCAAGATAACGATGGCATATCTCAACACTCAAGTCAATAATCTAGGTATACAGGAAACCCGCATCCCTCACCGCTTTTACGAGTAGCATGTATCGAAGGGCCTAGGCACACTAGTGACGAGAACCTGCTTTTGTATCATCCTCAACCAGGTCATACTTAAGGTCTTCCGAATTGCATACTTCAAGCTCAAATTCGATGCTATCCAACGCATGCTTTAATACTTCCTTCTTCACATTGTATATCATTTTACGCTGCGGATAGTTAGCCATTGCGACTGCCTGTAATCAGGGGGAAACAAAATACATGAACATGAACGCCATCAGGTTGCCACGAGATAAAGATAAGCTCGTTGCTGGAATAGCAGTTAGCTAAAGGAAGAAGAATAAAACGGCAGATAGCTATAGCGCATACCTCATCCACCAATTTGAAAGGGCCAAGTAATAGACAGCATATTGGTAATCGCTTGCGATATTTACAAGTTTTCTGCGGAAGATTTCCCAATCTGTGTCGGCGTCTGCATACTCCATTTGAGACTCAGAGTTGTCATCAGATAACTTAATGATAATAAATTGTAATAGGCGATGTCCATCATTACTTCTCCTCAGAATCTCAAACTGATTGAAGATCTGTGGTGAGATAGTATCCCCAAGTAAAGCACGTTATTATTAGTTTATAACCTCGTGATAGGTTCTTGGTAGTAAGAGATACTGATATCCAAGTAATAGAGTTAGTAAATAGCACGAAGCAATTCTTGAGATATGGATTTACCTACCATTGTAACTAGCTTGAAAGCCTTACGACGTTAAAATGGAAGACAGTGCTGGAGTGAATGGAAGGGGGGAGCAAGATATATGTCATAATCAACAGATTCAGCAGCTGCAGTACTGTGAGCTATCATATTTCTATATACTTTTATAGATTACTTAGTAGGTATAAATGCACTATCATTAGAATGTGATTCCAATTAGACAACTCTATAAGGGCAAATGATATTCTTCAGCTAGCATAATGCAGTACTATTGAACTTCAAGACAACCTCATCCACATTAGTGCGCAGGATTTCTCATCGGAAAATAGTTGTTTTCTTTCTGGCTAACATTAGACTCGTGTATATTGTTCTGAGGCTCGCTAAAGATCCGGGAGCCATCAGATAAAAGGGAAGAAACAGTTCAATGGGGACAGATATATAGACTGGCATGCATGACGAAACGACCATGTCCGATTTGATGCCCTCAGTTATTTCGGCCTAGCAAGCCTACCTACAGCTGGACCAAATGTTGGCTATAATATCCGTTACCATTACGCCATTACAATATCCCTCGGCATTGTTTTAACCGTCATGTGTATTCTGGTAATTGGTATTGGCATCGCATTGGCGACCAAGTAGGTGCCTGTATGTTCACCTGATGAATTCAGATTTATAAAGGGATATCGTCTTAACAAGAAAATGATTTCAGCTTCCTAATGCAGTCACACTCATTTTCTGGTTATTTATGGCTTAAGACTTCTATCGTGGTTTAAGAAGAGTTAAGGGGCTGCTCAAAGGTGCAGGCATAAGCCAGAGGCTGAAGATAGCTTGCACTCACGCTTAATGGAGCCCCTTAAGCATACTAAAGATAGTTTATATATTTGTGAATGAAACAGTCTATATTCTAGGGTCAAGAGACGTCAGGATCACATGTCAGGTCGTGGTTCACCTCTACTGTTTTTGGTTGTTTTTTGTGTTATTTATTGCCGTCTCGTAGGTTGTGTATTAGTGGAAGACATGCATAGCAACACCTGGTTACAGAGTCTATTATGAAAGAAGTAAATACCTACCTTGAATAGGCTTGAATTTATCAATCGATACAGCTTCTTACTTCAATCTCTATCCGAGACCAAAGTTGAGCTGATCACATTATGAATCAGGCGTGTTAGAGAACACATACGTTCAAGGCCAATTAAGGTTAAAGTAGCCAATCACCAAAGCTCATGGTAGGCAACATCTACAACTATCAACCTGTCTCAACACGGTGAACATTTCCATCAGAGCTGAGCCACAGGCAGAATTAATTCTTCGTTGCCTACTCTCTGACCCAATCATATTTCACGGTGAGTGACGCAACTTCATATCGGAGGAGTAACCTGCATCTAATCCTTGCAGCCATTTCCAATCCCCTCCGACACTGAACGACGACCAGATCATGAGATTTCTCCGACCAACACCACACCTCTCTTCTTTATTATCTTCAAAAACACAAGTATCAAACTTTCGATTCTTCACAGCCATGGCTCCTCATAACGACGTAGGCGCCTTTCACGAAGCTCTCCGCTCCAGCAAGCGCATCCTCGCGCTCTGTGGAGCTGGTCTCTCAGCCTCATCTGGCCTTCCTACTTTTCGAGGCGCTGGTGGTCTTTGGCGCAATCATGAAGCTACATCTTTGGCGACAGTGAAGGCTTTCATGCGTGATCCGGGTCTCGTGTGGTTATTTTATGCGTATAGACGTCATATGTGTTTGCGCGCGGAGCCGAATCCTGCGCATTATGCTCTTGCGGCGTTGGCTGAGAAGAACAAGGACTTTCTGTGTTTGACGCAGAACGTCGACAGTATGTAATCCTCGTTCCGGTTTTATTGTGGCTACTAATATCACCAGATCTCTCTCAAAAAGCAGGCCATCCTCAAGACCAACTCCGTATTCTACATGGCTCTCTTTTCGACATCAAATGCACCAACTGCGATTGGATTCAACGAGGCAACTATGATGATCCCTTCTGTCCAGTTCTGGCGCCGGCTTCGGTCGATGTTGAGCCTGGAAAGCCTTTTCCTCTTCTCGATGCCTCACAACCTCTAGATCCAATCTCACCAGATGATATACCAAAGTGTCCTCAGTGCAAGACAGGCTTCCAAAGACCTGGCGTTGTATGGTTTGGCGAGGATCTGGATGAGCTTATGATGATGGATATCACGAACTGGCTGCATAGAGGCAAAGTGGTGAGTAGATGCCCTATACTGAATAATTCTCACAGGATTACTGATAGCGTACAGGATTTGATGCTTGTCATTGGCACCTCAGCTCAGGTCTATCCCGCTGCCGGTTACATTGACAAAGCAAAGCGCAAGGGCGCACGTATCGCAGTCATCAACCCTGAGGCGGAGAATGAAGAAGAGATGTACAAGGTCAAGCCTGGTGACTTTGCCTTTGGAAAGGATGCTGCAGAATATCTACCTTTGCTGCTGGAGCCTGTTATCGGCAAACTTGAGACTGGTGAGTAGTAAAGGTCTAGCAGGGACATCTCCATATATTATATGGCTTTCTTGCGAAAGATAACCCGCGATCTAGAAAACCATGTAAACTACAATACAAAGAGTTTATGATAGTAATATCCCTATGACCAGCCCGATGGATGTCGCATTTAAAAATACTGAGACGTTCATGGGGTTTATACATCAAGAAGTATAATTGTATCAGGCTCTACCTACCAGGTAGGCAGCATCCGATCCGTACCATATCCAGATAAACCCTAATCATAAAAGATCTGTTAGTCTTGTCTTACTACGTATTTACAACTAGTCTTTATTTCTATTGGTATCCATGGACTCAGGCTTTTGCTGTTAGTGTTGCTAAGGCCTATCGACTTACACCAGAAAACAGACCCCACTGAAACTGACGTACCTGGCACTATAACATCACCCCTCCATCCGCTATCTCTTTCAATACCATATCTTCTCCCTACACCAACCAAAGGCCACGAGCCTCAAAACCACCGCAAAAATGCAAGGCTTCAATATGGGCCGCTACGTCCCGCCAGACGTAGAAGGCACCACATCCGGCAACCGTCTTCACAACAAACACCCGCTCGGCGCACGCGCCTCAAAACCCGGCGCCCTCACCGTCCGCTTCGAGCTTCCCTTCGCCGTCTGGTGCAACACCTGCCCGAAGCCCACGATAATTGGCCAAGGCGTTCGCTTCAACGCCGCGAAGCGCCGCGTGGGGAACTACTTCTCAACGCCGATTTGGAGTTTTAAATTTCGTCATGCTGATTGTGGCGGCGAGATTGAGATTCGCACTGATCCGAAGAACACGGCGTATGTGGTTACGGAGGGTGGCACGAAAAGGGATACGGGAGAGGATGTACAGCGTGAGGGGGATGCAGTTATAATGACGGATCAGGAGAGGGAGGCGCTTAGGAAGAATGCCTTTTCGAGTCTGGAGAAGACTATTGAGGATAGGGAGCAGCTGAAGCGTGTGACCCTACGAATAGATGATCTTCTTGAGGCGTCTGCGAAGCACTGGGACGATCCGTATACGCAGAATCAGAGGCTACGGAAGGCATTTAGGGCAGGGCGCAAGGAGCGAGAGCGCGATGCTGCGGCTACAGGGGCTCTTCAGGATCGCATGAGTCTTGGTATCGACCTCGTTCCTGGGACAGAGGAAGATGCTCGTCGGGCAGCTTTGGTCGACTTCGGATCTGCGGCTGATGATGGCCGCGATCGAGCATTGTCGAAACCCTTGTTTCAGTCTGAAAAGAAGAAGCTTGTGGAAGCGACCGGTGGGAGCAAGCTGAAGGCTGACAAAGAGGCCTCGAAACGTAAAGATGCGTTGGTGTCGGAGCTTATGGACAATACCAGGGCCTCGAAGGATCCTTTCTTGGTAGATACACGACGAGAGACAAAAGGACCGGCCAGACTTCCAGGTGTGAAAAGAAAAAGACCAGCGCAAGAAGCAGAACCAAAGGATATAGAACCGCCATCTAAGGCACAAGCACCAGCGCCACCTACAGCAGGCCTGGTTGACTACGATTCGGATTGAGCATTCGACCACAAGGCGTTTGGTCGTTAAAATAATTATAGAATATGATACCCGGGCTCAGCCCAATTTATTTACCTAATATTCAATACCCTGTCCTCCCGCTGTGTATCTTGGGGTTGAGTACGTAAGGCAGACCATCATGTCCAAACTGCTTTTGAGGTCTTGGCTCTCGGGCCCTTCGCTAGCAATCACGACATCCAGCTATCCTTATACCGTCCAGCTGCCTTCCGATGAACACAAGCGAAACTTTGCGTGCAACATGTTAACCTAATACCAAGAAACAAAATCCGATCCGA
Source organism: Fusarium beomiforme (assembly GCA_002980475.2). NCBI lineage: Eukaryota > Fungi > Ascomycota > Sordariomycetes > Hypocreales > Nectriaceae > Fusarium > Fusarium beomiforme. Next base: position 86,526 of record PVQB02000239.1, read on the forward strand.
GTCCAAGCCTGCGCGAGGTTACTGCAACTCCGTCCAATGATAGCTCCAAATCCATGCCTTGGTCCCATGACGCCATATGTGAATCGAAACGCTCGCCCAAGTTATTGTGATTGTAGAAGGGCTTATACATCGTCCATCTGTCCCGCAGGTTCGTCATCGTCGTCCCCGAAACTGGCAACTGAGGAAAGTTCGTCGTCGTCTTCGGACTCGGCTCCGGCCTCATCTGCTGCATCCTTGGAAGCGTATTTCTGCACGTATTCTATTGCTATAAGTATTATGTTTGAGCCAAGACTCTATGTCTACATACCTTTGACTTTTGCGTCATAACTCTTTGGCTCTCTAATCAACAGGGCCGCCGCCTCGCCATTGAGTGGGTCCGTTGGGTTGGGGTATCGAAGGAGCTGAGGGAGGAAGACCTCAAAAATGTTGATCATATCGAACATGGGCGACCAAGTCTGGTTGATCACATCCAGACAGACCGAGCCGGACCTAAGCCATTAGCCATACTTCAATTGCAAGCGAAATTATGGTTACGTACAACTCGTCGATGTTGGGGTGGAAGATGCGGTTGACAAAGCCGATGCTAGGGGATTTGTAAGGGTAAGTGTCGGGAAGCTCGACATGAACCTTCCATGTTCCGCCTTCAAAAGGAGCTTCGTAGTGTTAGTTGTTTACTCGGACGGTGCGTTTTCGAAAAACTCACTCTCAGCTGGTCCCTTGAAGCGAACAAAGAACTCTTGCCTAAGAGGATGGGTCAGGAGATAGGTCGGAGTCGGTGACAGTGGAAGCTTACACTGTTTCGTGTTAGCAAAGTCAACATTGGTCTTTGAGTTAAAGCTTACTGTTGTCGTTAACAAGTGTGACCTCGTAGTCGCTCATGAGCCTGTTGCTGTTAGTATTACAGAAGTGGCAGCTTAGATTGTGTTCCGTACATCCTGCGAATCATGTTAGCAATACAACCGGCCAAAGAGTGTAGACAGCAACGAACTTCATGACCTATACAAATTTCATGTTAGTCACAGTCTTGTTATAGTGTCGAAGAACGGCACAACACTCACATCAGTCTCGATTCTGCGGCGTGGGCTACTCATGATGGCGATTGACGTTGTTTCCGAATGTGGGGTTATGAGGGTACCCAAAGAGCTCCGGTGCTGGCGCGATAGGCGATACTCGAGAGGAGGACGTCAAGAAGGGGCAGAAGAACTGCAGTTTGTGTTTGTGGAAGTTTGTAGTCGAAGAAACAAAAAGACGTTGGCTGGGAATAAGTGATATGTTGCTAAGAGCAGGAGGAGGTGAAGTTGACCTGAGTCAAGATGGATAATGGGTATATCCTTCCCTGGGGGTGCCAAGTCACGAGGATAGGTATGATGTGGACGACCGTGATAAGCCGCTGTAAACGTAAAGTCAGGCGGCAGGTACCGCTACAAGGGTGTTAGTGTTATCGATAAGGCATTAATCTGCCCCAATGCCGCAATGAGGAGATCGACAGAGCACGTCACGAGCACATTGGGCGTAGAGCAGCATGAAACATTGATCTAGACTGAAACGGCTGTAACTGTAGTTGAGTCATCGTCTCTTCAATCAAGTTTTAGGAGTCTCAATCTCCAATAAACGCGACGTCTTATGAGTGAATAAGCTTTAGGCTTGTTTCTTGGGTAAGATTGCCAGACGCAACGAGCCTATGCTTAACAATCAGTTTCTTTGGTGAAGCGGTTTCTTTGATCATCTGTGCTGAACATATTGCCATGTGGAAGGTAGCAGTCTCGTAGTTCCCATGCAAATTAAGAACATCCATTGAATGGCCAAAAGGGTATTACCATAGGCATGCGTCTCCATGCATGCTTGCGTAGTGAGGCTGGCCAAATAGAGTTGTACAACCAGCCGGGACCATTATCTCACGGGAGTAACCTAAGAATAACCTATAACAGCATTTATGCATGTATAGGCAGTTGTCAACTGGAACATCATTGTGTTTGAAAAGAAATTGCAGGCATTTGCCGAGTTATACTATATAGTAATCATGTCCTCGGTTCTCGCATGCGTATTCGGATCTGACTTCATCGCGACTTCATGAGACCCCTCCATTTCCAAATCCTCGGTACAAACACCCAGCCAGCCTCAACCCAGAGCCGTTACACTTCCCCCACTACACCTCCATCTCGGCAGAGCCAGTAACAACCTCGGCTTCCGAGTACTTTCAGTAGCTTTCAGTAACTCTCTGTGACCACAGTAACTCGAGTCGTTCAGTACAATTTCTCAGTAGAAAGTACATAGTTGAGTTGTCATAAGCCTCTGGTTCTTGAATTGGCGGCTCAACATTAATGAGTTTCGGTCGTTCGGGCCATTCGCATAGCCCTGAAAGGACTAGTCTAAATTAAATTTCACTTCCAGAACCCCAAAAGTGACTGCGTGGGGCGCAGGCCAGGGGTGCTGAGAAAAAACACCAAGATACTCAAATATACAACGTAGGGTTCATCATGGTCCAAACATGAATAAAAGCTTTGCTTTCCCCGACTTTTTGGCTGAATCACAACTCTAACTGTCATAAACGAAACGGCCTAACATAAGATATATTTTTCATAACTTTTCCCCTTTCAAAAAGCTTCACCATAGACTTCTTGAGCTATTCTCTCTATCGGTCTGAAATTTGCCTGCAAGTACCTCAAGTTTCTGTCACTCCCAAGCACGCGACACTTTATCTTGACTACCCAACACCTCAAGCCCACTCTATTAGCACTTCCCCCTGTTGCTATCACTCCCTTCCACATGTCATCTCTTATCAGTCCTACCATGAGGTCATGTACCTCTCTCCTATCCCGGGTGTCCGTGTCGTCCACTCGGCCGGCATCCCGGACCCTCGGCCGAGCCGTTCGGCCCCTCATCATCGGAGGTGCGGCGCAGACCCGGTACAGCTCGCACTCTCCCATGGGCTCACCTCCGGCTGTTCAACGGAAGAAGGTCACTGTCGGTACCCTTCGCGCCATGCATCGCAAGGGTGATCCCATTACCGTCATGACTGCTCATGACTTCCCCAGTGGTCATGTTGCTGACCATGCTGGTATGGATATCATTCTTGTTGGTGACAGTCTAGCCATGGTCGCACTTGGGATGGAAGATACTAGTGAAGTTATCTTGGAAGAGATGCTTTTACATTGTCGATCTGTTGCGAGAGCGACAAAGTCTGCTTTCACTGTAAGACCCCTGTCTCACATATGCAAGTAATATACTAATCCTGGTAGGTTGGTGATCTACCCATGGGCACATATGAAATTGGTCCTGATCAGGCTCTTGCTACTGCTATCCGCTTCATCAAGGAAGGCCGTGTCCAAGGTATCAAACTTGAGGGTGGTAAAGAGATGGCTCCCACTATCAAGAAAATTACTACCGCTGGTATTCCCGTCCTTGGCCATATCGGCTTGACCCCTCAACGACAAAATGCACTTGGTGGTTTCCGTGTTCAAGGCAAGACAAGTAGTGGCGCAATGAGTATCCTTGAGGATGCCCTCGCTCTCCAAGAAGCGGGTTGCTTCGCCATGGTTGTCGAGGCTGTTCCTGCTGAGGTCGCTGCACTCATCACTCAGAAGCTCTCCATTCCCACTATTGGTATTGGTGCTGGCAACGGCACCTCCGGCCAGGTTCTGGTGCAAGTTGATATGACTGGAAACTTCCCTCCCGGCAGATTTCTACCCAAGTTTGTCAAAAAATATGGTGATGTCTGGGGCGAGAGCTTGAGAGCCATTGAGGCGTACCGAGACGAAGTCAAGTCGCGCCAATATCCTGCTCCCGAGCACACATACCCCATTTCGGCTGAAGAACTCGAGAACTTCACCAAGGCGGTGAAGGATTTCTAGAGGTGATACGATGATACCCCGGAGTCGTTTTATGAAGTTGTGGAGAGGCGGGTTTGTCGAATTCATGAGTCCAAGCGTTGGCATAGACGTCGCATAAGTTCGGAGTTCGGGTTGTGTAGATATTATAGCCTTTGATGTATATCCATATAGAGAATTAAACCTCGTTAGCATCATCCAAAAGCAGGCGTCAATGAGTATGCCACCACGAGTTGACCGTGGGCGTTTTTAAAGCACTGAGAATGTTAGTTTCTGTGACTTTGCAGCCTGATCATCCAGGATGGGCCTTATGATAGGCTCCATCACTCACCTGATGTAGGTTGCCTACAACCTCGTCTAGAGAAGGCGCAAACGCACTGTTGACGTACAAGAAGACACTGTCGGTCTCCTTGCACCTCAGTTTCTTCCTAAGGTATCTTACGACCTCCTCAAAGCGCCTTGTCGCGCTAATCTTGCATACATCTTGTGCCAGCGACGGAGCAGATCCTACAGGTTTAAACCGCACTACGACCTTGTCCGCACTAAACGCCCCAGCAGCTGCGAGTGCGGCGCTCGCATCTCGAGGTAAATCAGCCAAAACCACTGAAGCTGACATGGTGAGTGGGAGGTTCGGAGACGCAGCGCCGCTGCCAGCTCCTTCGTTGTCAGCGAGAGGCATGGGTGAGGCGGTCGAAGGTGAGGGAGATGGTGATGTTGAGGGCACCCATTCTTGCGGAGGGTCCGACATTTTGAAGAATTTGTGGTGTGTAAAGTGAGCAACACTCGGATTTTTCAGTGTATGTTTAAATGTATCGGTGTTGAAAGTTACGGAGCTGTCTTTGTAAGTAACTCAATCGTGAAACTGCCGCCTAAGGTTGCTTATGACAGCACAGTGTTAAGGATTTGGACACTGTACATCATACTGGTGTGTTTAGCCTCATCATGACTCCTCAACCAAACACTGCGGTTTGCCTCACTAAGTTGACAAACTCTTCATTTACTTGGCAACATATTAGTTTTTCTTGTTCATTAAATATATGGTTTTAAACACAATCATGAGTTGAGATTTCGTATAAACTATCCTGGGGGACAAGACTTCATTCAGGCCTTAAGTAAGATGATAGAATAAACTATCCCAAGGCTCTTCTAAGCTTATTATAAGCTTCCCTAAGTCTTTTTATCACTCAGGATTATAATCCTAAGTTGTCTTACCTCTTTTAGACTATGCTTGGTGTATATAAGCGTGGCTGGCTTATTCCAGACCAGCCATTCTTTTAGCAAACCCTTTTTATTGCCAAATGACCTTCCAATGTCCACCCACTGCTTACTTTTTGCTTTCATCTATCCCTTCTTGTTAAAATCATGGCAAAGCCTTTCATAGTCCTCCTGTGTTCGTGGCGCCGAGCGTTCAGTCTCAATTCCCTCCATAATAGCATCCATCATATCGCTTCTCAAGCTCTCATATACCATGCTGACCCAGCTGCCAATTGTCTTCTTACCCTCTGTTGGAAGACCCTTGTGTACACTGTACAGGGGGTCGTCGTCGATGCCGCATTGTGTTGGGACTTTCAACTTGGATCGAACCCAAGTATACAATGGAGCAGTTCCATCACCTAACTTGGTAGCAACATCCACTGAGCGGATCGCCATGTTTGGATAGAAGATAGAAGAAGCTGTCTCAACAACTGCTTTGTGAAACTGGGCTCGGAAAATAGCGAGGCTAGATATCGGACAATCAATCTCTTCTGCTGTGAGGAATTGTGTGACAGGTGCCATAACAGCATCAACAGTGGGCATAATGCGATCTTTCCAGCAACCAATGTTGCGGTCATACCACTGCCGCTCAATGACTGCGAAAGCCGCTTCACCGAGCTTTTCAATAGCTACATCGTCTAAGCCAAAGGCATGGAAAGGTCCATTTGCCGTTTTGTTCAGGACCACATTTTCACGGAGCGTATTCAGAAAAAGTCGATGGGTCGCTCGAAGATCAATCGCTTGGCATGAAACATAAACATGGCAAGCACACATGTGCGCAACAATGTCCGCGGCCTCCATGGTTCGTCGAGCTGAAAGCAGAGCGAGGGAGTTGATGCCTTGGTTATGCATCTCAGCCGACATAACGTGAGAAGAGACGGGGTGAGCAAGAGCCGCGAGTTCAGACATATACGCAGACATGTTTACATCGATACCTTTCATGGTAAAGTTTTCCTTGTCGCTGACATTGAGGTTGGCTTCGAGGCCATTGTTGGTTGAGGGGTTAATCATCTCACTGACTTGAGAGAAGAGCATACGTCCGATCATCTGTAGGGCAAGTCTTGTCTTGTCCATTGCAGAAGTGATGACAACGGCTTGGAAATTGCCACCAGAGTAGACCTCTCCCACAACCTTTCCATCCTTTTCAGATGCATCAACCAATGGGTTGTCGGATGTAGAGTTGAGTTCCACGGAAATTTGTCTCTGGGCAAGGAGAAGGTCCTCCAGATAAGGGCCAATCCACTGAGGGCTCGTGCGAGTAGAGTAACGATCTTGCCAGAGACCATCGCCAGTTCTCTTGCGGTCCTCTAGTCCAACGACGAACTCTGATCTTCGCAGGAAACTTCGAATGTTTGCCGCCGCCTCGATTTGACCAGGATGTGGTCGTACGGCATGGATGAAAGGGGTCGTCCATTCAACGTTGCCACCCATAGCTTCGGAAGCGAATGCTGTCAGTACTTGTGAAAGTACAGCCAGCTGCTGCGCATCATGGAGGACAAGGCTTGCGACAGATACAGATGGCGCGGTTCCGTTGATAAGACCAAGTGCTTCCTTGGGACCAAGACCACTTGGCGAGAGACCACTTTTCAGGAGAGCTTCATGCGAAGGCATCACTTTGGCCGACGCCCCTTTGCCAACTTGAACAAAGACATCTGGATTTCCGGTCACTGCTCCTGCGATGTAAGATAAAGGCATGAGGTCGCCAGAAGCCGAGATGGTGCCTCGAATGGGAACCATAGGCGTAATATCATGCTCTAGAAGCTTGATCAGTCTCTCCAACACGTCAAGTCGAACGGCGCTTTGTCCTCGCATATTCTGGTTTGCTCTAGTAAGTATAGCTCCTCGAACCCACTCAGGAGGCATGACGTGCGATGGCTCTCTCTCAGAATTACTTCCAGGATTCTTGTCGGAAGAAGTGATGATGGCACTCTGTGTATGTTGAAGAGAGCCAATTTGATTCTCCAACCATTCGTCTGTGCGTACATCTGCACTCCCTCCAAAACCAGTGTTGACACCATATACCACGTATTTGTGCGACAGGTACTCAGCTAGTGCGTCAACACTTAGAGCGATGCGGTGGGCGAGCTCTTCGTCTTTGCTGATCTCTGGCTTGACACCGTGGCGAGAGACTGCGACGAGAGAGGCAATGTCGAGGCTGTTACCATCTAGAATAATCTTTTGCTTTCCCTTTTTGAGATCTCGTAGACGCTTCCAGATCTTGATTGTGGACTCGGCATGAGCCGAGGATTTGAGGTTCATCGCGGACTATGCTTGATCTGATGTGAGGTTTCAGGAGAACGGTTGAAGGGCCAAGTTTTAGGCAAGACCTTTAAGCTTTTAGTCGTTTCAATAACCAGCTAATGTTTCTCGTGAAATTGGGATGTAATGGGTGAAGGTGATTTACGTCAGTCACCCAAGCGGCGAGGTCTATTGTCTAAGTCAGAACCAGCGGGTAATATAGGAGCCTTGAACACACTCACTCTAACCTTCCCCGTCCAATTCCAAACTCACTTAAGAATCAACAATTGTGAACTGGCCCTTGAAGAATCTTCTAGTCAATACACAAGTATCACAAAAGCTCAAGCTTGTCCAAGCTTGGAAGGTCCAATGTGAGCATGTGATAGAGGTGCCAGTAGGCTTCAACACTAACAATTCCTGTGTTCGTGGCAATAACAATCGTAAGAGAACGGAGTAACAGAAAACTAAATGTGGTCTCAGCTAAAAATCGGTGAGAGACAGTGGGAAACACATACGTAAAGTTTCATTTCATAGTGTGCGTCTGCCAATCAACTACTGCAGGCCGAAAACGCCACACAAGGGGTTCAGATGAGATGAACCTCATGCAAGACAGTTGTCATTAGAAATATGGACAATGATTTACTTACTTCATTGTTTAGCCATTGATCTTCACTATGCACCATGTTCAAAACCATACTTTGCTCAAGTATTCATGTTACATAACATGTAGGTACATATACATGTCCTAAACACATATCTACATCAGACCTTTCTGGTCATCGTCGTCAAGCAGTCGCTGTTGCTTTTTGCGATATAATTCTTCCGCTCCAATGCCTCACTTCACCTTTGTACAATCCTTATCATACCAATGCTATCTCAGCCATTGCCCTGACCATGCCTCTCGAAATGGACCGCGACGAACGCCCCAGAAGTCAATAACCATGTATGCAGTCCAATCAGAACAAATGAAATGGCCGACTAGACCGTGAGATAATGTGCCAAAAACCATGCCGCTCTGCGCCGTCGCATGCATTTCATGCTTATAAGGTAGGGGAAAGAGACAGTAAAGAAGACGCGGACATCTTGAACCGAAACACCGCCCGGTAATGCCGCCATTAAGCGTAATGCTAACCAAACTCATGAGGTATCTTTTTGTTTGTACACTGCGTGCTGTGGGAATCTCAAGCTAAATGCGCAAAATGGACTTCATAAGGAGTTTGTTTTCATGGGATGCCAGTGTCACGATCCATGATCTGCGGACCATGGCAAGGCCTGAGATGATGATAATGTGATGTTGAAAGATTTATGTCGTATTATTTTATGAGTGGTCGTTACCAGACCTCCTCCTCGTCAGATCCGGAGGCATACTTAGGCATCCTCTTGATTTGAGACAGAAGAGCATCAAGCTCGGTCCAGTTTTCATCGTTTTCAGCAAACTTGCGGTGTTTGCGAGATAGAATATGCTATAGCCGTTAGTTTTAAATTGGAAAATCTCACAGTATTGTTACATACCTCGTCAAAATCGCGGAACTTGTCCTGGCAGTTCTCGCAATAGCCAGGTTTGAGGTCCCGCTTGCTCTTAAGAGGTTGCGATTGCGTCCTCCGCTCTGTCTTTTGAGCTTCCTCCTCTTGCACCTCAGCTGGTCGCGACGTGTGACGACCCATTGTTGTTGATCTGCTAGATGCAACATCCATTGAAACCTCAGCAAGACGACGCGAGCTCACATCGAACGAAGCCGGGGCAGCCTTTTGCAACACCTTGCGCTGCAGACCGTGAACCTCTTTACTGGTTCCAGCCTTGGCTCCGTTGACTCCGGACGTTGATGAGACCATCTGCGATCGAATGGCTGAGGTAATGTTAGAAGGCTGCACACCAGATGCAACAGGCTCGCCGGCAAAAAGTCGCCCAGCAGCAGCACGGCTCGTAAAAGCGTTTTGAGGTCGAGCATCCGCTGGTTTCGGCATGACCGCTTTCGCGGGGTTGAAGATATCAGTGGGCGTCGCAGCGCGCGCTTTGCTTTGTCCGTCTTCCATCTCAGTAATGGTTCGCTTTCCTGTCACCGGCTTGGGCATTGGAATCTGAGGAGGCTTGAGAATGGTAGCAGCTTCCTCTCGCTTGGCAAGGCGTGCCTTTTCCTGCTCTCGTTGTCTTCGATGATCCTTTTCAGGAACATCATGGTCCTCCACAAAAGGACATCGACCATTGCCAACGCTGCGAAACTGAGGCCATTCACCATCCGCCTTGTTAGCTACCTTGGGGTATTCGCGAACCATGATGGGCTTGTTCTTCTCATCCATGTCCCATACATAAATGTGAGGGCCCTTGAAATAACACAGTTCACGGTGAACAGCAGTAGGATCGCGATCTGATGGACCATTCATACGCTCATTGTGCAACAGCTGGAGCAGGTTAGGCTCCCTCGAAGCACCATAATGACCACGAGCGGTTGTTGACTTGGAAGCGTACGTGCTCTGGCTCGTCTCCCCCTCAAGTAAAACTGACAACATGTTCTGGAACTTGTCCAGTGACCAAATCTTCTTGCCCATCTCACGAGCCTTGTACAGGACGTCATTGTTCTTTGATCCACGGGTTCGCTTCAAAGGGTCATCAAGCTGCTGCGACCTCGAAGGCGCATTGCGGAATTCGGACAGTAGCTTTCTTCGAGCTTCGGTATTACGATTCAATAACGACGGGTTAATGGTCTGAGGCTGTTCTTCGGACTCGTTGTGTTCGTCATGGTGGCCTTGATCCTGTTCTTGATGCGTCTCTTGTCTTTCGGGTGGAATTGTTCGAGTAGTGACGACATGGGTTACGGCAATGGAGAAGAAGGGTTCTTGTCTCTGAACGAAGGTCAGTAGGTTCATCAAACTTTCAAGATTAACATACAGCACCGAGATAGTTGACCCTCTTTGTTAGTCTAGCACGAACTTCATCGGGTATACTCTCAAAGTAGAAGACCATCTTAGGAAACTTGGCACGGTGGTGCTTCTTCCATGCCTCCTTCTCAGTATCAATATCACGGGAGACATTAGTCGAAGCAGTTCTCGAGGTTCTTTCCTTAGTAGAAGGACGCGCAGCGCCGCGTTGAACCAGAACCTGGGTCCTAGTAGACCGGGTTGGTGATCGAACCGGACGCTGCACGCCATTATCGAGTACCTGCTTCTTTAGAGGCGGCGGCTGGCCATAGGTTTCCTCACGCTGGACGGTAGCATATGAACGCTTCTGCTTAGCATATCCTGCCAGAGCGGAAGCACCTCGGAGAGGCGAATTGGCAACATTGGGGTTGTTCGTCAATGGGCCCCGTCTCGAAGACATGGCCGATATGGAACCAGGCGTCGACGATACAGATATCGTTGCCATATAAAGCCCGTGAACTGCTCTGGGGAGGAGGGACCAGAGCAGAGGGCGTTTGAGCAGAACGACAAAAGTCGTGAAGGAACGTCAGAGATGACGTGACGGGTATTTAAGCTGTTATTGGTGGTGGTCGATCGTGGTGGTGGTGGTAGACGGGTAGCGGTAGTAGTGAGTGGTAGTAGCGAGAACCGACCGTAGTGGAGGGGCTGGGAGGATGAGACTTGTGACAGCACGCGACGCGGAGCCTGACACGTCAAAGCGACTAGACAGAGACAATGCGGGGCAACAAAGAGAGATAATGGATGCTATTGACACATCAGAGCTGACGGAGAGGACAAAGATGAAAAGGAAAAAGAAGTCAAGAACAAACGCAGTCAAATGATGAGAGCAATAACAAATCGACCGTTATTGTTTTGGTAGGTACTGGCTGACCCGACTGACCTTTGAATGGAGGGAAACGAGCTGAGTGAGGGACAGACCTAAGGCTCCATTGAATTTGATGACTGAGCAAAGCAGAACCCGTGGTCGTGTTGTTGGATGTCGCGCTTGGCACAACAGCACTATACCGCTCCTGGGGCGGTTCACCCACTAGCAGGGCCTTCTGGGAGGGGCCGCCAGGGGCCCTGTACCTCCAGTGAAGGCCTTCTGTGGCCTGGTTGATGTCCACTGCAAGAAAAACACCTCCATGCACGGGCCAGTCGCCTAAAAGCCACCCAGCAACCAGAGGCACTACAGCCAGAAACGGGAAATTGGGAGAGACGAGACCAGACAACAAATTTCAGCCTGGTACCAGAGACGGGGAATTCACGCGAGACATGAGCAGAGGAACAATAACAAAGACAAGACATGAACGTTTTGTTTGTGTTTGTTGTTTGTTTGTTTGAATAAATTTGACTTTGTACAAGTAGGAATGGAAATAGAATTGCATAATTAACTTACATAGTAGTACTAAGATAAGCTATGCAAAGAAAAGACATCATACTGACCTTGACTGACCCTGGTGCGTCTCCCGCACTGAAACATCCACCTATCCAATCTCGTCTCGAGCTTCACACTTTTCCGCTGTCTCGCGGCTAGCCTCAACCATCCTTGTCATAATTTTGGTCTGGCGTCATCACCGAGATCTTCGACGCTTCTGACGCAAATTGGCCGTGTTCGAGGGGTTCAATTGATGTAAGAGGCTCCAATGTTCCACTAACAAAGCTCGACCGCTTAAACTCAATCTCAGATCATCTTTGAAACTCAAGATGAAGCTCCCTCGAGCTCCATTCCGGAGCATTGAGTCTCGTTTACCCCTCCGAGCCACGTCGGTGAGGAGCACATCAACAATATCTGCTCCAGCAAGGACGACAACCCGCCGAGCTTCGCCCTCAGGTACACCGGCCACTCGCCGAACGTATGCCGTTGTCTCTGCCGCTGAGCTCCGATTCGGACAGCCAGTCCACGAAACACATCCCCATATCCTAAAACCAAACGAAATCACACAAGGAATCACAGCGCAAGAATATGCCGACCGTCGAGCTCTCCTTGCACAGTCCATGACAACAGGCAGTGTTGCCGTTCTTCATGCCGCAGCTCTGCAATATAAGTCCGGGGCTGTCTTTCACCAATATCGACAAGAGTCCAACTTTCTTTACCTTACAGGATGGATGGAAGGAGATGCTATCGCGGTGATTGAGAAAACAGGACCTGAGTATGGCGATTACATATTCCGCATGTTTGTCAAGCCCAAGAATGCCCGGGAGGAGCAGTGGAACGGATATCGCAATGGTGTGGATGCTGCAAGAGATATCTTCAACGCTGATGAAGCATATACGATAAACGAGGCGGAGCAATTGCTACCCAAGATTCTCAAATCTGCAAAATTGATATATGCAGATTCACCACCTTCAAAAGGCAGTATTGCTTCAACAGCTAATTGGCTCTGGGGACTTATCTCAGGACGAGAATCTCGACCATCCAGAACACCACTCTACTCCGTCATGAACAAGCTCCGGGTGGTCAAGAGTGAAGCAGAGGTCGCTAACATGCGTATTGCTGGTCAAATTTCAGGCCGTGTCATCACAGATGCAATGCGCCGGCCATGGAAACGTGAGAAGGACTTGCATTGGTTTCTTGACTACCAATTCGCCATCAATGGCTGCGAAGGCCCGGCGTATATTCCCGTGGTAGCTGGCGGTGAGCGCGCAAATTGCATTCACTACACAGTGAACAACAGCACATTCAATGAGGATGAGTTTATCCTCATTGACGCAGGCGGCGAGTATGGCACCTACATTACCGATATATCCCGCACTTGGCCAGCTTCAGGCCGCTTCACCCCTGCTCAGCGCGACCTATACCAGGCCGTCCTCAACGTGCAACGATCCAGTGTGTCGCTCTGCAGGGAAAGCTCCAAGCTCTCACTCGAGGACATTCATAACATTACTGCGCGGGGTCTTGTTGACCAACTACGCGGCATCGGATTCAACGTTAACATGGCCAGCATTGACCAGCTGTTTCCCCACCATGTTGGTCACTATATCGGCCTTGACGTGCATGACTGTCCTGGCTACAGCCGTCGCGAGACTCTTCGCAAGGGTTACTGCGTTACCATAGAGCCGGGTGTATACGTCCCCCATGATGACCGATGGCCGGCCGCTTTCCGGGGCATGGGTGTCCGAATCGAGGACAGCGTATGCGTAGATGACGACTCACCCTATATTCTGTCCACTGAGGCAGTCAAGGAGATTGATGATATCGAAGCGCTGCGATCATGACATGTACTACATTAACTGTAACATACGCATATAGACCTGGACCTAGACGTCTGAAATACAATGTACAATACAATAGGATCAATAAGACTGTGATGGTCGTTTCGTTGTGTTGCATTTCATGACCCACTCGAAATTTTGTTGCTATGCCTACAATTGATGTTATTGCAGCTCACAGTTGAAAACAACAGAAAACCGCGCGTGGTTCAAGACTAGGATCTTGAATGGGGTCAAGCCACAACCGCTGCAGGTGAAATTAAATGCATGTAAGAAGTCATACGTACATATAATCCGACGTTGATCTTTGTTTATTAGATCTGCCTTTGTTTAGCTATTTCCGTGTTGAAGTCTGATCTTTGTTGTGACAATAATCATCTACATAGGGTAATATCTCACGTTAACAAAATGAGCTCCGCAAGCTGCTATGGAGACAGACCCCAGCCTCGCCTAGTCATCATGTCAATATTCCCAAACCGGATCCGGTATGATATGACAAACAAGTCACGGCGCGTTGAATTGTGCATCGGGACTGGCGAATGAAAGATGCATAATTAGGATGAGCAGTGTATGCAGCACGATTCATCTCTGGGGTATATTTATACACAATCCCAAGAGTGCTTGGGACCAAACCATGTCTATTCTAGCAAAAACCTCTTGGATCAAAGAGTGTCCGACTGTGGTTCGGCATCAAGAATGGCTGTCGAGCCGAGGCACTAAGAAGCTGCTCAAATGCCTGTAGACGCCTGGCTAACTCTTGATGTTCCTTCATGATGGCCCTATTGCGTCTTTCTAAATATTGTATATATTCCGTTGCCTTTGTTAAGACAGTGCCCTGTAACGATGTCAGTCATCATGCCGATTTATATACCCCTGGGAAGAACCACTGACCTTGCTCACTTTGGGCGCTCGCTGTGAGTTTTCGCCCTCCTCCATACCATCTTCTGGTATTGAATGGAGGGCAGGTACGGCATCGCGAAGCTCGGCGATCTTGTCCTTAAGATTTGTTCGATACTTTCGTTCAATATCATTATGGGCCGTTCGATCTCCTGGTTTGAGCTTCTCTTTGCCTTTTACATCTGAAGTCGCGGTATTGGTGCGTGATAGTCCTGGTCTAGCGGAACTCAAACCTGTCTCGCTCGAGGCCTCTGTCTTGACGTCCTGGTTCCGAGATGGAGCCTTGGAGCTATTCGCTGGCGTAGGCGTCTGCTTCTGGCTGTTTCCTCCTGTCGGCGTCCCCAAAAGAGAATCAATGCTACTATTAAAGTCAGGCGGGAGCCCCGTCCCGAGACCGGCTCCGAACCCCAACCCAAATCCCGTCGCGGGCATGAAGCTGGCTGATGTCCGGCCAGTATTCATTGCGATAGCGAGAAGTCTCCTTTGCTCTTCATTACTCAAAACCTGATTGTTGCCCATGCCCGACATGGTTTGTCCGAATCCTGCGTTCATGCTTGCTGCGTTGTTGCCTAGACCAAAGTCTGGTTCCATGCGCAGACCTGGTTCTGGCTTTTCCCAACTAAGTGGTGTCGAGTAAAGACCTTCTCGAGGAGGTACTTCTGGTGGCGGCATAGTCTCAATCTTCGATAAGTGCTCCTCCAGGCTCATCGAGTCAAGTCCCTCTTCATCATCAGAGAGCGCATTATCTAGAGCGTTGTCGTCAAAGTATTCAGCACCCTGAAACGGAGGAGCAGTCGCATATACGGCAGTGCCCAGTCCTGGAGTCGTTGAGCTTGATCCGTAACCCGGTCTTCGTCGTCGATCAGTTTTCTGATTTATGAATGCATGGCTTAAACATACCGGTAATGAGTGTTAGCATTGTTATTCATGGGGTCATAACGCTTCGAAAAGTCAATTTCATAACTTCCTGTCCTTTCATTTTCGTCGTCGTCAAATCGGATCCAGTAGTCTAGAGATTCCAGCGCAGAATCGGTATCAACCTTTGTGCGCTTCCTTTCATGGGCATCTCGCCTCCGTTGCTGTTGACCTCGTGGTGGTCCTCTAGTAGGTAGTATGGTTTTGTTTGAGCTGGTATATGGTGATGGCATGGGAGCCTGGGTGAATGACATGTCAGAGGGTGCGGTTGACGGATAATCGAAGGATTGCCCCCCTTGATTGGTAGATGCGCCCATGTTGCCCTCCAAGCCTGCCGGTCTCCATAGAGAAGGTTCATGCTGCTGTTGAGATGTGTCGTTATTCTGATCCACCTGATTCAGCGTCTGATTGTTGGGCACCGCAAAAAAATTAAGAAGATTAGGGTCCATTGCTAACACGGCATCCCGGCCTGCGAGGCCGTGTTCTTCGTCCGGGAAGGGAGGTCTCGTGTGAGCAACCCGTGTAGGGTCTGAGCCGGCTCAATTGGCGCTGGCAGCTCCGATGAAGAAAAGGTAATAATAGGGTTCAACAACGGTTACAAGAACAACTGGGTCACTCGGTAAGTGTGACAATCGCAAAGTTGTCGCAATGGAATTGAGGGGTCGATCTGTCAAAGCATATGACAGTGGGTCCAACAGTAGTAGAGGGTAAGAATTGATGATGATGAGAGTCTCGATGAGATGGCACGAAGCAAGTTGAAGAGTGTCGATTGAGAGAGTCAGCGAAGTGAAGATAGGGTGAGCTCGGCAAAGATGGTTATGTGGGGGTGTCGCTGAGATTGAGGCCAGATCCAGGAGCTTGAAGAACTAAGAAGGCAGGTGAGGGTGAGCGGGTTGAACGTTGTGGAATATGAATTGCAATATGTGACAGCACTGTAAGATGGGTCGATAGCGAAAGCGACAGCCAGGGCTTACGGGCCAAGGAAGAGGTTGATTCGTCGTGGATTTGCTGTAGATTTGATGAGGTCGAGCTTTGACTGGAGCGTGGCGGGAGCTTGCGGTTTAAGGTATGTGCTTGTAGGCGATTATGGCTTCTAGCTAGAAGCCACAGTGCAGCAACGTATGTAAAGCAGCGAGTGAGTGAATTTACCACTCAGTTGTCGCAAAATGAGATCGGGCACAATAAGCAATAAACAACAAATGGATCGGTCGCCAGGTGTTGGATGAGGGAGTGAAGGGTTTTACGGAGAGGTAGAATATCAGTCGATAGGATGAGCGGCGGACACATGCGGCTCCCAATTCGTTGGTTGGGATTGGAAAGCCCAGGCAGGCCTAGATGGGGAACAAGACTCACTGGAAGTCAATCCTGAGACTTGCTTTCTTGCTTGGGGGAAAGAATAAGATTGGAGACTGGACTGAACTGGTTGGATAGGACAGGACGGATAATCAAGAGAGAGAAAAACGCCGGATTGGGGTCTTGTGAGTTGTCGTATTCGCCGCAGTCAAAAGATTGGGTTCTTTAGGGGTCCCGATTAACTCGACTTGATCGAGTCACTGTTTTGGACAATAACGAACGTTGGGGGATGGGGTTTTCTCACAAAGCCCATGTTAGGTATGACTGGTGATATTCTCCAACCGTCTGCTCCTCAACTATTTTTCTTTTACTCTCTTTCTTGTGCAAGCGAGTCGGCGGGACGGGGGTGCGTAAGAGCAAGAGCAGATTTCTCTCCCACTGCCGGTCGACGTCGTGATGTTTGTTGCCCGTAATGGCGTGACTTTTGCCTCGACAAGGTCCGTCTTGTGCGGTTCCAACTCCAGGGGCCCTTGGGACCCCGGGAGTCCTGGACCGCTGGCGTAGCAAAAATTGGACGACATCGTATGATGGGCAAGGCTGAGGAGGGGAATTGTACGATGGGCCAAGCCTCTCATCCATTGGCTGACTCGTGCTGAGCCGATGTCACAGCTGTCATTGGCTCCCGGGTATTGTTGCCGGCTGTCATTCGCTCCGTTTGAGTGTCGGAGAATGTAAAAAGCTTCAAGGTTTGTTTCTATTTGTTGGCGGGATGTTTTAGGTCCAACCTGACGTGCATTTCTCTGCTTCAGCCTAGAATCTGATTCAGGAATCACGTGGCAGATAACTGTCTCTATCCAGAAACTCATGATTCCCGCTTCTCAGCTGTCACACTCTCTCACTAACAGATAGTTACCCACTAAAAAGCGGCTTAAGAGAGCTGGGGGTCTTGGCAACGGTTTCTTCCTCGAGTCCTTCAGCCTCGTGCTAGCGACAAGCGATGGCTTCTAGGCTCAGCTGGCAGGCTCTAGCTCGCCGTCCAGACCACTCAAGAAACTCAGGAGGCTCACTGGTGGGTGGGGCCCATCTTATGATCCTTGTCTGTCTCATTCATAGAAACATTAAGTTGGTGTTGCTTTTCCTCGCAAGTTTCCTTTTCTAGGATATTCATGAGAGCGTTGAGCATGGCAAAGGACACTCCCGCGAACTTGGACGCACGAGCAAGCCAAGGGAATACCCGCCCTATGAAACATATCTGTGCTGTAATCAATGCCACCATATCCATAGTGCTCCAAAACTTAAACTCAATGGTACAGTTGCTGTTAAACTGGCGGCCTTTAACATCCGTCCCTGGTCGGATTTTAGGTTTAGGGTATCCAATTTAATGGTCAATGCTCCTAGGTAGCTCAACCCTCACTATGACCTTGAAGATGGATATAAATAGTTTAAGATAGATATCTATTTCTGTCGAAGTTTTGTCTCAGATGCGAGATTCACCAGTCGATAGGTATATCTGGTTCTCGGGGCAAAAATCCCCTAACTTGCTTCCCATCCAGCGTTGTGAAAGACTGTTTAACCAACACTCTACTAGTTGATTAGCTTGACTGAAGATGAAGGATAATGACTGGAACTGAAGTGCGTTGAAGACACTGTGTATTGTATGTTCATTGACGCCATGCAGTCATCTGAAAGGAATAGTGAACGGTTAAGCAGGGCGCATCGTAACTATTAGTTCATTAAGGTATTAAGCAATAAGTGTACCGTCACTCTACAAACAAGATTGTATCAAGCTGCTGATTTAGTGATTCTGTCTTGACTGTCCTTTCTCAAATTCCGTTCTCTTTTAAACGTGGCCTATTTACTCTCGTCATCTATGCAGTTCATAATCATCCTCCAGCTGGAGTGGCCATCTTTTTTCCCTTCAAAGCGTTTCTCCCCAATCAAAATACTTAATGCTATTTTGGTGTCCATGGCTTAGGAAGACTTTCTTTCCGTATGCAGTCTGGACACTTTTCTGCGTCGTGAACGATGTCGTGAATATGCGAAGGCCCTTTGCACCCGTTGAATACTCTTTGACACCAGCGAATACTCAGGAAACCGACATGACCACAAGCAAACTGCCGATCCACCTGCATACACATGCTGTCTGTTCTAGGTTCACTGTATATGTACAACACAATACTATTGACTGGTGTGCAGACTTATTTCAGGCGTTTTGCACAATGACCTGCGACTTTGTCAGTCCCTATTGTTATCTCGGAGAAATGCGTCTTAGTTTCTTGCGCGAATGGCTGATACCTTGCTTCCGTATTCAACGTATTCTTATAATATGCCTGATCTAAAGCCATGCGCCCGATAATCTTCAACGTCTCGGTCGCAAGAGTCTTCGGCACGGCACTCGAAGGCTGTCTAATAACAGCACACACATGCGGCCGGCTGGATGAAAACGAGACGGCGATGTCGAATTGTCTTGAAGTTGAAGTCTTCTCGTTCTGACGATCCATAGAGAGCGGGACGTTAAAAGCGGCCAACGGCGCCGGGGGTAAGAAAGTGCGAACAAATCGGCGATCGTCAAGGCAAAGCACCAATAACAAAGAAGTCAACAACTGCAGCGCCCTGCCCGTGGGCGCATGCAGTCTGCGTGCAGTATCCAGCTCTGATGCAGCTTTCAAGGATTCGCGCAAGGCTCTGGTGTGGCTGGTGGCCCAGGTTGGTCTCAGGTTCGGATTGGCCTTTGGGGAAAGGGCTTGGAACCGAATTGAAGCATTTCACAGAACTGATCGCGATCGCGATGTGCCTTGGTTGGCACGCAGCATGACATTTAACCCAACTTCCAGGCACCCGGGTTAGGTTATTTTAGGGGCTCATTTCTCATTGATTGGGCTAAAAACACAACCTAGCGTACGAAAATTATTGTTGTGCTTCCTTTACCGCCCCATTGTTCCTTTTTACCCTCTGGAAGGACGCCAAAGAAGTGCCCCAAAAAGGGCGGCTCTGAATGTCGTCACTTCAAGTTGCACTCGCTTGCTCGATGGGGGGCCGGCCACCGCGGGAAAAACCATACGATCGACCTTGGCCTGACCGTTGGAATTATTGATTCAACGGGATTAACTTTCGGAACTTTTGTGGAAATAGTCAGCCAATCGGTCAACAACTCGAGACTATTTCCCCCTTCTGGTTTCTTGAACCATCATGGGACCATTAATAGTGTATCGAACTCCTGGCTTTCTCCGAGGACAAAATAAGGTGATTCTCCTAGTACTACTGCGACCAAGACACCGTCTCTTTTGGAATAGTTCGTGTAAGGTCCCCTATTTGGAAGCTTGGTGATTTCGGCTCCAAACGAACAAGAATAAATAATTACTTACTTGTGACGGGGTGGAATAATAAAAGCTGGGGTCGCCTTAGATGGTTTGTAGAGAGGATCGTTACGTACTGAATTTCCCGGAAACATTCATTCGGTGTTGCTGGTTCATTGTAAGCTCACGAGCTGGGCACACAGTTGCAACACGACAGCAGTTCAAGGTGAGCACAGCAGGGAACGACGTGATTCATGTAGCCACTGGCAAACTATAAATACACCTCAGCTTCGGCGATATAACACGCACTTCTTGTAAAGTTGTCATCTGTGGAGACTCGAAATTGGTATATGGCGAGCACGAGGTCTTGGTGAGGTCATCTTGAACGATCAAGCAAGAGACTCACTAGATAACGAGATCTGGAATGATGTTTCTGGTCACTCTAAAATGACTAGCGTATGCTTAAGATGATTTGATAATATGGAATTGCATTTTATTGTTTGTATGTTGATTAAGGTAGCTTGTGCAACCCGCCAGAAAACGCTTCCAAACTGAGGCCGCATGTTTCAACACCATTGTTCAGATCTTGAATCTACGGTAAGTAGCACGTGGAGCTACCAGTTTCGACATGACTTATTGTTTGCTTCTAATGGAAGGCGCGGGGGTTCCGACCTTAGTTATTAGTTTCGATCTTGCTCCAAAATGCACTCACTGCTATGGGAAAGCGCAAGTGCTTTTCGAGAGTGAGTAAAGGCTCGTTTGAAGAAGGAGCACGCCTAACACCTAGTTTTCCATCCAATTCGCGACCACTCTCTGCCGCGAACACTGCTTTTTCATTTCTGCATTTCCTCAATTTAGCATCGTCGCCTCGCTCCACGACAACTTGCTCTTCGCCTGTGAACCCATTTCTTTCTATCACTCCTACGTCTCTGAAGCTCAAGGCCGCCTATAAACATGTCTAAGGCGATGGCACTTTTCTTTTTGGCACTGACCTTTCTTATGGTCTTCGCGTCCGAGGCGCACTGTTTCTCATGGAGACCACGGCCCGCCGATGGTATGACCGAGTGACCTCGCTGGCGGTTAGAAGCTAACATTATCGCAGCTGGTCATCATGCTACACTTCAACACATGCAACGCGATGACGATAGCAGCGCTCTACTCAGTAAGCTATCAGACCAGAGACTAACCAACGTCTACACTGCGGCCCTCCAAGAACTTCAGGACTTAGAGTCTGAGCCTCTTTGCCATCGCATCGCTGCCCGCCTGCTTGTCAACAACTGTCACCTCCTGGATGGCCAAGATGATGCCAAAGTCCATATCGATAGTGGAAGAGCCGCTAGGGACTTTGTGGATTCATACGCAGCAAGCCTTGCTATTTGCGACTTGGAGCGCGGTAGTTTCAGGATTCCCACATCTTGCAGCAAGTTTCGAGAGTCGACCTTGGCCACCCTGTCGGCCCCAGCTATCCCACAACTCCATGTCTCGACAATTGAGATTGATGAGTGCCTCGAGGGACTTGCTCAGTCAGACTCTGCTTGGAATACATGGGTGAGCTATCGTCACAAAGCGCTGAGGTTCTGCGATGCCGCAAGGGCAGACCACCAGAAAGGTAAGTGAATATCCAATCCAGGAGAAGTCGTACTGATTGTTCATGCAAGAGGAGAACATCCTCCTGTACCAAAGAATCACCAAGATTCTTGAGAGACTCACTCATGACATTGAGGTAGACATGGAGGAGCGGTTTCAGTCACTCAACCGAGCCTATACTGCCGCAAGCCAGTCCGTTGAAGACATTGGCCCCCGTGTCCAGCATCTACGAACCGAGATGGAAATGGCTAGCAGAATTCTGCGAGATGATCTGAGTCGCGCTGCTGAGGTACGTGGGCATTGGCCTTTCTCTGACACACCACTGATATAGATAGGAATCGCGCAATGTCGTAGAAAGTGGCCTCAAAGAAACCAAAGTTCTCCACGAACTTTTAGAGCTTCTTGCTCGCTCGGTGCAAGAGAAGACTACAGACATCGTTTCGTCACAAGAGGCGGCACTCCAAACGAGCACTATGCAGCTAAACAACGAGGCGAATATCCTCTTGGCAGTACTGAATGCTGCAGTTTCGTCGTCCGTTTCCCTTCATAATCAGGTGGTCAGTGTTCTGAAGAGTTGCTGGAAGGTAAACGCTGACCGATCAAGGGAATGACGGAATCTCGCAATGCAGACATCCTACAGCAGCAAGTCAAAATCGAACAAGTAAGTGCCAGGTCCATACATGGGTACTTCGCTGACCAATGCAGGGCATGGGAAAACTCGGAGAACTTGCAGAAGATTTGTTGGTCAAGTACGACGACCATGAGTCTCGACTCGACAAAGCCTTGCGAAAGGCTGGTCAGGTTCTGGACATACTTGACACAACCGCCGCGTCTGCCAGCGGTCTGCAAAGCTCTGTCTTTGGCAGTTTTGGGCTGTCAGGGGTTTGGCCATACATTATTTGCCCATTTTTGTCGCTTGCAATGGGATCGTATGGTCTCCAACCGTCACTCGTGAGAAATATATGGCTCGTTGGGTTCGGTAAGTTTTCGACCAGCAAGAGGACTTTGGCTAATTTTTTCAGGTGAGCTGATGGGCATGATTGTGTCGAAAGCGGACTCATACAAAGATTCTCTCAGCTTTGTATCAGTGGTCAAGACTCCTGCTGCAGCACTCAACGATGCACTCAACATGACCCTCCCGAGAGACAACATCCCCAAAAACTTATGATGCTTCCTTTTCGGCAGTATAAGAATGTCATTGAAGAATCGGGCTACATATTCGGGTTGTTTTGGGGTTTAATTGATATCAAGAGGGACATGGGACTCATGAAGGTGACGGGTGCTTTCATACTTTGCTCTCTGGTTTTTGCTCTCGGGATTCGGGATTTGGGATACAAGGTAGATTCCGCATGGGCGCATACAGAGGCATATCGAGTATCCAGTGGTATTTTATGGCGCTACGAATATATCAGTCTGCTTATTAGCATGGGAGTTTTTCGAATGAATTTCACACATACACCACCAAATGGTTTGGCTTTCCATATCAGGCATCGGAGAATTAATTGCCCTATGAACCGTGCTGTATTTACAACGAAGGCTCATGTCTCCACATGGGAATTTCAGCCTCGCCACAATATAGAAAAAGTTGGCGACTAACGATAGAAGCAATCTACTTAGCCCCCTAGACCCCTACAACCATTCAGAATCAAAGCCAAAGCGCAAAGAGCATAACAATAAGCACAGCAATAAGGAATAATGATTGGTGGGGCTATGGTCATGCTACACAAAAGTTTCATCATCGGACAACAAGGCTGAGGTGTCGCTCATTTAACATAGATAAGATACGGCCGAACGCACGAATTACAGCTCGCTAAGCACCCCACATTGCCTATCACCACGTGATCTCGTCAGTAGAGAATCGGCGTCACCCTAGCCGCGAAGCTCTCAACTTTGTATGTAGCTGGGTTTTACATCTACGACGAATCACCCCTCGCCAACACACATTTCAGCCTTTGGGTTTTTATCATTTTCAATATACGTCTTGCGCGAACTCGCCTCCATGTAGATTTCTACTGGCGCCGCCATTTTTTCACCTGGTGTAAGTATTTTCTCCATCGATGATGTCGCGAATTGCTTCTGCCGTTCAACCGTTCTCCTGATCTCTAGGAGGATCCTTTCGCCCACGCGCATGGTAACCATGAGCCTCTCAGCCATGAGCGTACCTGATCATGAGGCTTCCTAGAGGATATCCCTGACATATCACGACACCACAATTCCAAATGAACCAACCTGCTAACGAGCGCTGGTTAGAACAGAATGAACAGCCAGAACATTGGCCCTCCAGTATACGATCGAGACCGCGAGATGGAAGAACGACACCGAGCTTTACAGCAACGCGAAGAGATGGCCCGCCGGGACCAAGAGAGAGAACGTGAGCAGCGCGATAGAGAGCGCGACCGAGACCGAGAGTCCAACGAACGATACCAATCTACACCTCACCATAGCAGTGCTGGCTCCATTCCTATTCACCAGCCGGTCGCGTCGCGGATCTCTGGCGCAATCCATAGTCCCGGTGGACTTCTTGCGAACCACAACGGAAATCCTCAAATTCCCCTCGGCAACCCACCGGGCCCTCCCCTGGCCGCCTTCGGAGGGCCACTCCAGAGCGAGCACAACCGACCGGTCCAACACGGTGGACCAAACAATAGCAATACACAACCACAAATGTTCGCACCGATGCCGCACGGGGGCCCGCCAACATCGACACAAGCTGCTGCCAACAGTGTCGCGGCTGTGTTCGGCGGTCCTCTGCAGCAACAGCCTCAGGAAGGCCAGCGTGGGGGCCAGCAGGGCACGCCGTTCAACCCAGCAGCTGCATCGGCAGCTCATCAACTTCCTGGAGGAATTAACCAGGGACAGCAGCCTATTCTTAATGTGAGTACAAGTGAAAAGAACATGATAATAGACTCTGCGGCGGGCTGTTGTCATTGGAGGGGCACCAGCAGACTTGCGCACGTCGCAGCCACCCGCTAAGTTTGCGTTTGCAAGCTGGTGATGCGACAGCGCGGGCCGCTGTCAAACCACCCACAATCTTTTGCCTTACCTTTCTATCCAACCCAACTTCTTCTACCCCTCTTCTGGATTTCTCCAAATTACCTGACGGCTCTTGTGTGAACCATTTACAAGCCGTCATATTTTGTTCGCCTAGTTCTCTTTTTCTTGTTCCCACGGATATCCTGGCCAAGCATGGAGCCTCATGCTCTCCTCGCGAGTCTTCCGGCAAAGCCAGGCGATCTTATCGGCATCTTCAACCACGAGGGAGATGGCATGATGCTTCTGCAGGGACAAGAAACTGGTGTACCTTTTTCCTACTTTACTCTTTTTGTACAACACATGTTTTCTACTGGTGTCGCTTGACAAGATGATTGCTGACTGCTTCTCTCCAGGATGCCCTCACGTACTTGGACCAAGTCAAAGTCCAATTCCATGATCAACCGGACGTTTATAACCGATTTTTGGATATCATGAAGGATTTCAAAAGCCAGGCGTACGTCACTGGTTGAGTTACGATCGTTTCCGCGATGGATGGCTAACAGAAGGACAGCATTGATACGCCAGGGGTTATCAATCGAGTATCAGAGCTCTTCGCTGGGCACCCCAATCTTATTCAGGGATTCAACACTTTCTTACCTCCCGGTTATCGTATCGAGTGCGGCGCTGGTAACGATCCCAACACAATCCGAGTCACTACGCCCATGGGTACCACAGTTCAGTCAATCACAGGACGTGGAAATCAGGGAGATGGTCATGGCCCTGGTGCGGCAAATCAACCTTTGTTTCCCGAACGGGGTAGCCAGTGGCAGCAACAGAGACCTCAACACAGCATTGAGAGTCCGGAGGTACAGTTCAGCACACCGGTCCAGAATGGTGCAAGTCTCTTTGTTCAAGCTGCAGCCCACAATGCTGCTTTCAACGAGAGCAACAACTCGGGCCAGCGACGTCCTTTGCCTCAGGGCAGCACAGGTCCTGGGGAGGGACCAAATGCTCGTCACGCACTGACACCAACACCTTCTGGACAAGCCGCAGTGAACGGCAATGCAGCGAACCAGGCAAACATGGAACGGCGGGGACCAGTTGAATTCAACCACGCTATCAGCTATGTGAATAAGATCAAGGTAAAAACCATTGCTCACACTCCGCTTGTCAAGGTATAAGATGTACTAATCATGGCAAAGAACCGCTTTCAGGACAAGCCTGAGATTTATAAACAATTCCTTGAAATCCTTCAAACGTACCAGCGCGAGCAAAAGCCTATCCAGGACGTTTATGCACAAGTTACGACACTGTTCAACTCTGCCCCTGATCTACTCGAAGACTTTAAGCAGTTTCTGCCAGAATCAGCTGGACAGGCAAAGCAGACTCCAAACCGAATGGACGACGGGCCCCCATCTGGTCCCAACCATACACCACAGCCTGCTATGAGAGATGGGCAGAAGATGCCTCCTCTCGGTAGCTTCGCACCGCCCGCTAGCGCGACCAAGGATAACAAGAAGCGACAGCGAGTAGACAAGCAGGCTTCTCAGCCGGCAACTGTCCTTGCAGAGGCGACCGCAGCTACGCGGATCGCCCCTCCTGCTGTGAACGGTAATAAGAGACCTAAACTCAACCATGCCAGACCAGGAGGTGACAACTCAGCAGTCGAACCAACTTTGACACCGGTTATGCCGGAGCCATACCCCGCCAGACCATCCTCAACATCTAGCCAGGAAGAGATCGCCTTCTTTGAACGCGTGAAGAAGTTCCTTAGCAACAGATCTTCGATGAACGAGTTCTTGAAACTCTGTAATCTCTTCAGTCAGAACATCATCGATCGAAACACATTATTTCACAAGGGCGCACTGTTTATTGGTGCAAACCCTGACTTAATGAACTTCTGGAAGAGCTTCGTTGGCGTCGACACTCAAGATGTCATCATCGACAACCGTCCTGCACCCCCTACAGAGAAGGTGTCTCTCAGCAACTGTCGAGGGTATGGACCTAGTTATCGATTACTTCCAAAGCGAGAGCGCCTCAAACCCTGCAGTGGACGAGACGAGCTTTGCAACTCTGTTCTCAACGACGAATGGGCCTCGCACCCTACGTGGGCGTCAGAAGATAGTGGCTTCGTTGCTCATAGAAAGAACCAATTCGAAGAAGGCCTACATCGTATCGAGGAAGAGCGCCATGATTACGACTTCAACATTGAAGCCAACCTAAAGTGCATCCAACTCCTGGAACCTATCGCTCAACAAATGCTGGCTTTGTCCCCTGCTGAAAGGGAAACATTCCAGATGCCTGTTGCACTCGCAGGACAAAGCACGTCTATTTTCAAGCGGATCTGCAAGAAGATCTATGGTGAACGAGGTATTGATGTTGTCAATGACATGTTTACCCACCCATTTGATGTCGTCCCTGTTCTCTTGGCTCGTATGAAGCAGAAGGACGAGGAGTGGCGATTCTCTCAGCGAGAGTGGGAGAAGGTGTGGCATGCTCAGACTGAGAACATGCACCTGAAGAGTCTAGACCACATGGGTATTCTCGTCAAGACGAACGACAAGAGACAATTGACTGCAAAGCACCTGGTCGATGTCATCAAGACAAAGCACGAGGAGCAGCGTCGCCAGCGGTCGTTGAAGGGTAATGTCCCTCGACATCAGTTCAGCTGGGACTTCAGCGACAAGGACACAATTATCGACCTTCTTCGCCTCATGATGCTGTATAGCTTGCACAATGGCCAGCACAGCAGCCAGGAAAAGGAACGCATCCTCGAATTCTTCGAGTCCTTCATCCCTGCCTTTTTCGATATTCCAGAGGAGAGCATTCAGGATAAGCTTCCCAAGATGCAGCCAGATTCTGGGGAGGACGAAGTGGAAGATCACACGCCTGCAGAGCTGACCAACGGTCGCAGCCGACGTAACGGTCGGAAGGGAGATCTACTCAGAGGAGTTCTTGATCCTGGCCGTAACGGCAGCAAACCCCGCGGGCATAAGGAAGACAGCGGCTCTGGAAGCAAGGAGACAACACCTGATATTACTTCAGCGAACGAAGAGGAAATGCCCGATGCTTCCGATGATGTTGCCCACACTGATGTCTCCAATGAGCGCTGGATCCCCAACATTCCCAAACCGGTTGTTGTTGGTCAGAGGGATGAGATCCTGAACAATGAGGGCGAGCTGAAGGCAGACGGGTTTTTCACTCGACCATGGTACAACTTCTTCTGCAACCAGACTCTATTTGTCTTCTTCAGCATCTTCCAAACCCTGTATCGACGTCTTCAAGACCTCAAGGAAGCCAAGGATGTCGTGGCTAAAGAGGTAGAGCGGCTTAACAAACAAAAGCCTGCCCGAGACATTGGTTTCACCGAGAATCACATGAAGTTCTTTGACCCCAATGATGACCCCGAAAGTTACTGGCCAAAGACCCTCGAGCTCATTGAGGAGTACATCACTGGCGACGTCGATGAGACTCGATTCCAGGATGTGATGCGACATTACTACCTCAAAACTGGATGGAAGGTCTACACAATCCAGGATCTTTTGAAGACGCTCCTCCGTCTGGCCCTTACCTGCAGTAGCACTGACGCTAAGGAGAAGACTCCAGACCTCATCGCCCAATATCAGGCCAACCGGGAGCGAGAGGAGACCAGTTATCAGACCGAGATTAGCGCACGAAAGTTCGCTGAAAAGTGTGTTAAAGATGGTGATATATTTGTGATATGCTGGGTAAGTTCAAGACAACATGACTTTCTGCAAAACCTCTAACCTTGTCTTAGTTCCCCGCCAAATCTGAGGCGACCGTGCGATGGCTCCAACGCGACGAGACAACATTCTACATGGATGAGATGCAACTCCGAGAGCGTTGGCAGTATTATATCTCATCTTTCATTCGCGTTGAGCCAACCGAGGGAGTGCCTAGATCGAAGCTCCAAAAGGTCGTGCTCTCACGCAACTTGCCCTCAGCCGATGCTGATACCGACGAGGATGCCATTCCCAAGGCTGTTTCTTACAAAGAGGACCTGACCATTAGTATTTGTCTTAGAAGTTCAAAGATGGTTTGGGCTCCAGGAACCTCTGAATACGTTGTGTATGACCAAGCTCCTAAGTCGGCAGAACAGCGTGAGCGTCGCGAAAAGTTCATCCGCGCCCTCAGCACCCACCGAGAGAACAAGCTTCTTGAGAAGTGGGTACACAACCCCGCCTGGACAAAGGACCTCAGTCCAGAGGAGGTTCAAGAGCAGAACGCCAACTTCCGCAAGTGGATGGACGAGGGTGTCGTTCCGCCCAGCGCTGCTGAAGACGTGGAGATGGACTAGCCCTCTAACTCTCACCGGCAGCAGGAGCAGGGACGAAAGCTTGGCCGAGATGCTGCGCCAACTAAGTCCGCAGCGACCGCCACAAAGGCAAACGGTAAAGGATCACGAAAGAGGCCTGCGGACTTGATCATCCCTGCTCCACCAGGCAAGAGGGTTAGATGTAGTTCTCGTCTTGCTAGGACAAGATCTGGGAGCGACGAGTCGCGCAAGTAGGCGGAATGCAACTTTCAGGGGGGTATAAACGGGGAGGGTGCTTGTATGGATCTCATCAGCGTTTTGGTTGTTTCTGCTTTTGTCTTTGTATGCATCAATTGTGTCTTTAGTCTTTGAGATTCTAAAAGGCGACAGGAAATTGGCAACCACAAGGTTTGCCCGTACGTCACATTTCCTCTTATAGCGAAGGTTGATATGATGTATCAGGAGTTTTATAACTCTTTTGGCCTGTACTCTAGAAATTATATAACAAGCACGTCATGATTGATATCAGGATCGAGGTTGTGCAGCATAATGTCATTTATCAAAGAGTCATGCCTTAGTTGATGTATTGTGAATTAAAATGGTATTTATATCTCTTCCAAATGGCTATGCAAGGGTAATACCTCGGAGCAGTAAGACATCGTAAGCCATATCAAGATACATCAGATATGGCAAGACAAAACTTTTCGTTCCATTGCATCGCATGCCTGTACAAACGTGTCATCCAAATCGTCAAATATTGCACGGTAACCCCTTTTATTGCAGGTTCTCGATAACCATAGCAGAAGCACCACCACCACCGTTGCAGATACCAACGGCACCAATCTTGGCCTTCTTCTCCTTGAGGACGGAAGTAAGGGTGGTGACGATACGGGCACCAGAGCAGCCAAGAGGGTGGCCGATGGCAACGGAGCCACCGTAGACGTTGACCTGGTCAGGGTTAAGACTGAGGATCTTGATATTGGCGAGGGCAACGGCAGAGAAGGCCTCGTTGATCTCGTAGTACTCGACCTGGTCAGCGGTCAAGCCAGCGTGCTTGATAGCCTTGGGAATGGCAAGAGCGGGAGCAATGGTGAAGCGTTCGGGCTCACGCTCAGCATCACCCCAACCAAGGATCTTGGCAACAGGCCTAAGGTTGAGTTCCTTGAGCTTAGCCTCGGAGACGAGGACAACCGCGGCGGCACCATCGTTGATGGGGGCAGCGTTGGGAGCAGTGACGGTACCGTCAGGCTTGAAAGCAGGACGCATGGCCTTGAGCTTGTCAACGTTCAGGTTCTTAACCTCGTCATCGCGCTCAACCTTGATAGCAGGCTTGCCACGACCACCAGGGACCTCAACGGGGACGATCTCAGTGAAAAGACCGGCCTCGGTAGCGGCCTGAGCCTTCTTATAGGAGTTGATGGCGTACTCATCCTGAGCCTCACGGGTGAGCTCGTGGTCCTGAACGCAAAGCTCAGCAGAGATACCCATGTGGTCCTTCTTGAAAGAGTCGGTCAGACCGTCCTTCAGAACACCGTCGACGAGGGTCTGGTCGCCGTACTTGGCGCCGTTTCGGAGGTTGGGGAGATAGTGAGGAGTGTTGGACATGGACTCGGTTCCACCAGCAACGACAATATCGGAAGTGCCCAGCATGATGTTCTGAGCACCGAGAATGATGGCCTTGAGCGAAGAAGCGCAGACCTTATTCACGGTCGTGGCGATGACGGTCTGGGGAAGGCCAGCACCAAGGGCACATTGGCGGGCAGGGCCCTGTCCAAGACTAGGAACAAATCATGTCAGTAACGAGTTTGAAACCATCTCGAGTGTCGAGATCATGATGGCGGGGTAGAGAAAACAAAACACCCACCCAGCAGAGAGGACATTGCCAAAGAAAACCTCATCGACATCCTCAGGCTTGATGCCAGCACGCTCAACGGCTCCTATGTACAGATTTTAGTATACTGGATATCTTTTCCCCCTCATTTTCGCGGTGCGGTTTGGCCGTACCCTTGATGGCGACAGCTCCCAATTGAACAGCGGTCTGGCTCGACAAAGAGCTATTTCATATTAGCCACTGGCAAGCCAATCCTTTCACAAATGCTGCTACTAACCCGAGGAAAGAGCCAATGGGCGTACGGGCCGTAGAGACGATGTAGACAGGAGGAAGGTTGGCCATTTTGGAAGATTTGGTGTGTTTGTATTATGAAGTTTAGAAAAATTATGGGAGATCGTCAGAGCGAGAGCTAAGTTTATAGATTGATAAATTGAGCCTGAGCCAGGGCCCAGGGGAGAGTGGAGCGGAAATCGGCGGCAATTTTGTTGAGCAGAGGAAGCGAAGCTTACAGCTCCAAGCGAATTGCACTTTCCTTCCAGTGGATGGATCTAGCTTAAGGCTAAGATGATCTTGGGTAAGGCAGGAGGTAAGGTTGGCCCTCTTACTCGTTGGTTGAGGTGCTATTGCCTCGAATTCGGGAACTGTACAACGGGAAATGGAGGCTTTGGAGGGGCACGGCTCATGCGAATACGCCGCTGTCGGCAGGAACCCTGGTCAATTTCCGGCCCCACCCGTACCTGTCTCAGACCTTCATTCCCGTCCCGTCTTGCTCTTATCTTATCGAGTCAGTTCGATGACTGCACGTGACATCAAAAAAGTTGGCGACAGAATAGAGCTGCACGCGCGAAGCCAGGTCTAGACAGGGAGCTTTAAGTGACAAGATTGACGATTAGAGAACCCGAATTCTCACGTCGCCAATTGTTTGCGCACCAATAAACACGCATTTGCGCATCTGATTCATATACCGTAAAGATGGATGATCTTTACGACGAGTACGTAGCTTGCTCTCCCGTCGCGTCTCGAGCTTGACACTTTGACGGCGCGCTGACTTATCGCAACAGGTTCGGTAACTTCATTGGCGAGGAGGCCGAATCAGAGGAGGGCTCAGAGGTTGGCGTTGCGGCGGACGACTATACCTACGATGACGAACCAGATGAGGTTCCTGGTGTGACAGGCCAGGAGCTTATGGAGATTGACGGTACGAACCTGGGAAATATGCCATCAACATATGCTAATTTGTGGGTTTCCAGATGGCCCGTCCAATGCGATTATTCTTCACGAAGACAAACAGTACTACCCGACTGCTGAGCAAGTATACGGCGCCGATGTCGAGACCCGTGTCGAAGAAGAGGACGCCCAGCCTCTATCCCAACCCATCATCGCCCCCATCGAGCAGAAGAAGTTCAACATCGAGGAAGCCGACCTTCCACCCGTGTTTTTCGATCGCGAGTTCATGACGGACCTGATGAACTTCCCCGAGCAGACTCGAAACGTGGCATTAGCCGGACATTTGCATCATGGAAAGACTGCGTTCATGGACATGCTGGTTCTCGAGACACACGACATCACAGATCGACTAGAACGAAGAGTGGGCAAGAATCGCGATGAGCAATTGAGGTATACAGACGTCCATATCTTGGAGAGGGAAAGAGGGTTGTCCATCAAGGCTGCGCCGATGAGCTTGGTACTACCCAGTACCAAGGGTAAGTCGCATCTTATCAACCTGATTGATACTCCCGGCCATGTCAACTTCGTCGATGAGGTGGCTGCCTCATTCCGGCTGGTTGACGGTGTCTGTCTGGTGGTGGACGTTGTTGAGGGAGTTCAGATTAACACCGAGCAAATCATCAAGCACGCCGTGCTCGAAGATATTCCACTAACGCTCATCATCAACAAAATGGATCGCCTCATCCTTGAGCTGAAGTTACCACCAAAGGACGCATACTTCAAGCTTAAGCACGTCGTCGAAGAGGTCAACACCATCATCACAAACACAGCTCCTACCAAGGCCGCCTCCAAGCGAATAAGTCCTGAGAAGGGCAATGTTCTGTTCGCCTGCACGGATATGGGCTGGTGTTTCACATTACCAAGCTTCGCCAAGATGTACACAGAGACTTTTGGAGACATCAATGTGGACGAGTTTGCGAAGCGGTTATGGGGCGATATCTACTATAACCCCAAAAAGCGAAACTTCTCACGAAAAGCGCTGGAAGAGCGCTCAGCACGATCATTTGTTCACTTTATCCTCGAACCCATCTACAAGATCTTCACACACTCTATCAGCGATAGTCCTGAGGAACTGCGGCCAGTTCTCGCCTCTTTGGGTATTGAACTCAAGCCTTCTCAATACAAGGCTGATGCCAAGGTGCTTCTTAAGCTAGTATGCGAGCAGTTCTTCGGTCCATCAACAGGCTTTGTCGATATGATTGTTAAGCACATCCCTTCTCCCATTGGAGCAGCCGAGCGATTACTTGAGAGATACTATACTGGTCCATTAGACACGAAGGTTGCTGCCTCCATGAAGGCTTGTAACCAGGACGGCCCGTTGGTGGTTCATATCACTAAGCTCCTCAACACAGCCGACGCAAAGAGCTTCCACTCTTTTGGCCGTGTGCTGAGTGGCACAGTCCGACCAGGTATGCAAGTACGCGTCCTTGGTGAAGGCTATTCCTTGGACGACGAAGAAGACATGGCTATGGCCAGCATTGCGGAAGTGTTCATTGGCGAGACAAGATATAACATCCCTACAGACGGCGTGCCAGCTGGTAACCTTGTGTTGCTTAGCGGCGTCGATAACTCTATTGTCAAGTCCGCTACCATACTTCCTCCTAAACTAGAAGATGACGAGGATGCGTACATCTTCCGGCCCATCACGCATTTCACAGAGTCTGTCCTGAAGGTTGCTGCCGAGCCTATCAACCCCTCAGAACTCCCCAAAATGCTTGACGGACTCAGGAGGATTCAAAAATCATACCCCCTCATCAAAACCAAGGTCGAAGAATCAGGCGAGCATGTTGTCCTCGGAACTGGAGAGTTATATATGGATTGCGTACTTCACGACCTTCGTCGTTTGTATGCTGACATGGACATCAAGGTTTCTGACCCGGTTACGCGGTTTTGTGAAACTGTTGTCGAGACATCAGCGACGAAATGCTATGCTATCACGCCCAACAAGAAGAACAAGATCACTATGGTTGCTGAGCAGTTGGAGAAGGGCATAGTGAGTGATATTGAGAGCGGCGCCGTTCGCATCCGCGATCCCATTCGCAAGACTGCCAAGTTCTTCGAAGAGAAGCATGGCTGGGATAAGCTGGCTGCCCGCAGTATTTGGGCCTTTGGTCCTGAGGAAACAGGCCCGAACATCCTACAAGACGATACTCTTCCCACCGAAGTAAGTTTGAGCCCTGCTATGTCGCTTACGCTGATCGCAGCGGTGCCCTATCGTATGAGCTTGGCTGATATAAAGTTCAGGTGGACAAGAAAACCCTCAATGCCGTCAAAGAGTCTATTCGACAAGGATTCAGCTGGGCTACCCGCGAGGGTCCCCTGTGCGAAGAACGTAAGCATACTCATTTCATTTTCTATCTTTGGCCGTATTATCTTCCCTAATGACTCGTTTCGGGGAAACGTTGTATCAATAGTATGGGGCACTTCCTTCAAGTGAAGAGTGGGCATAGCATATGTTTCATTGTCAGCCAGTTATTGCTGGCAGTGGACCTCGATAATTCTACAGACAAGGTAGTTCCTTGTGGGGTTCCCACGAGCTCTCCACTTCTGACTTTCAACACCTCTCGCTGGCTAATATGCGGCTGGCAAAGACTTGGCAGTCTCCAAACGTGGATGCTCGAAGATTGTCGATGGTACCACCTGTTTCCACTGTGTATGGGATTTTGTTCTTGATGGCACTGCGGACTGAGCCGCTTGACCGCTCCCGTTCTGCCAGGAACATATGGAAAACGGTTCCCGACGATCCCTTTCCCCTGGCGGTAGATAGCTTATCCTGGCCTTGCAAGGATAGATCCAGATATGGAGATCAGGAGCAACAGTGAACGATTCAAAACAAATACTGACATGAGGCAACAGCGATACGAAACACAAAGTTCAAGGTTACAGATGTGCTTCTAGCCAACGAGGCCATCTTTCGTGGAGGTGGCCAAATCATCCCCACCTCTCGACGAGCGTGTTATTCCTCTTTCCTCATGGCATCGCCCCGCCTCATGGAGCCTGTCTATTCAGTCTCTGTAACGGGTCCTGAGGATTCCTACATGGAGGTTTACAATGTGCTCTCGCGGCGTCGCGGACACGTTTTATCAGATGGTCCCGTTGCCGGTACGCCGCTGTATCGCGTCAATGGTCTTCTGCCTGTTATTGACAGTTTCGGCTTCGAAACCGACCTGCGGATCAAGACGCAGGGAAGTTCAATGGTCAGTCTCGTCTTTGACAGCTGGAGCATTGTGCCTGGTGATCCTCTCGACCGTGAGCAGATCATTCGTCCGCTCCAGCCTGCTTCTGCACAAGCAACGGCCCGTGACTTTGTTCTAAAGACACGAAGACGCAAGGGTCTAAGCGAAGACGTTAGCGTCAAGACCTTCCTTGAGCCCGAATTCTACCAGAGCCTGATGGAGAGTGGGATGCTGGGAGAGATCTAATCAACTGCAGTTTGTGCAATGCAGAGCAACGGACGGGGTATTCCTGGAGGGTCCAGAGGGTCCAATATGAGGAGTAGGGGTTGCACGAACAACTCCATTAAAGATCTTGGAGTAGTTGAGCCCCGTTGGCCGAACCTGTGTTTGATGAAGATAGCCACCTGTATTTTGATAAAAACGAGTTTGGTAGCAAGGATGAGTTGGAAGATCAGTGGCGCACTGCGGAACAGTAGTGGACAAGCAGGTCAACGGGAAGGTTTCATATAGACCGGCATGTAAACAGGGAATAATATCCAAAAATCAAGGCCAGGTGTTGAGGTTCTTTGACTTTTTGCCTACGCCCAATTCTGTCATATTGAATAAGTTCCTGTAGAGTTGGCCATTCTAACGCTGTTCTGGTTAGTCCCACGTTCCTTGTCAACAGCGATGGGCCCTGTCCATTGACAGGACTTTTTTAAGATGCCGACGATGCTAGGGGATTTATCCTAAAGCTTTGCCGTGCAGATTGTAGCGCCACGGGCACAGTTTATGACAGCTCGCGCAACAGATAGTAAAAGCCAAGGTCAATAATACCTAAGATTTGGACTAGTGTCGCGGTTGAATCACTGGAGTATTCATGCTGAGGCTTACTGTACAGTCCTGTTAATACCAATATAAAACAAAGGTCAAAGCAACAGCGAAATGGTGGAGTTGAACGAGCGTTTCGTGGAAGCTTCCACGGGACGATTAACCGGTGATCCTAACGGACGGGTCTTTCTAGAAACCCGTGCAGTTTTCAGGGACCACGGTCTAAACCCAGTGGCAAGCAAGTGAATGACGAAGCGGTTGATAAGCATTTTGACAGGGATCAATGACAGGACACAAGGTTTGCTAGGGTGCCGGGAACGATGGGCATGAGCCCATCTGCCAGGCACATCCATTACCATACCATCTCGGTGAGGGTTGAAGGGTTAAAGCCATTACCTGAAGGTGTAACATTAGTCT
Organism: Fusarium beomiforme; assembly: GCA_002980475.2. Lineage (NCBI taxonomy): Eukaryota > Fungi > Ascomycota > Sordariomycetes > Hypocreales > Nectriaceae > Fusarium > Fusarium beomiforme. The sequence continues at coordinate 122,651 of PVQB02000239.1, forward strand.
GCGTGGTGGCGGAGGATTTCACTGACGGCCTTTCAACGATAGAACTCTCTATTGGCTGTATAGAGACTTATTCCAAGACAATGGTGGCTTTTCCCTACGTCACGAGGAAGCAGGAAATGCGGGATAGAGCAAATGATGTCTTAGAATATGCAAGACGAAGATAGGTGCATACAAACACATCCGATCATGTTTACTTTGAGGATCGACAGTAGGAAAATGCAAGTCCCTTGTGTCTTTTGCAACGTCAATGGCGGACCAATCCTGAGAGTCGTATTGTACCAGGGGGATCGCGTCGCGGGAGTTGCAAGATCGGGGGATCGTCCAGACGCGAGGCAAGGTTGCTGTCCCCCAAACATATCATTTGAGACCGTCCAAGCGAAATGCAACTGTGATCCCTGAGCGTCCACAAATCCGCAAACACACTGGGGGAGCGGGGGTAACCCCTGAACAACAGTGATATGGATAAAGTCTGAAGGGCAGATGCTCCTGGAGCTAGGGGCGTGACTATGAGTTCGAGGATAGATTGACTGTAAAGGCTTGACCGATTTAGTATGATATGATCATGTGTGGCTGCAAGTTTAAATCCCCAGTTCATTTCGGCCTGTCAAACGGGAGCTACTAGTCTTGGCACGACATGCCACGAAAAGAGAAATCGCAAAAACAGACGGCTCCTGATAGTGCCCTATGAGAAAGGCCCTTGCCTCTTGGCTATGAAAAGGGCCGACAGAGTCAAGCATGAAGTCTCGTGGGCGGTAGGTTCCGTTCCGTACCTGTCAAGCCAAGGCCATTTCAGTCCAGCAATGAACCATGAGACCCAGGCTCAGTCAGGTCAGGAACGTTTGGATTTGCGGCGACCCGAAGTGGGGGACATTGGGGCCCCTCCACGAGTTAACATGCTATAGGGCGCTACTTGGTATGATACGACGATGATTCCCAAAACGGAAAGCTAATCGTGAAATGTGGTCGACGTCGGTTTTTATGCACGAGAGGATAAAGAAGAAACAGAGGCTCATGAACGATATTCAACGAGTCGATATATGTCTTGGATTGTGAACATGTGTGTATTCATGCATCAAGATTGCATCGAAAAGGCATACGCGTTGGTTGCAACCCAACCATGTGTTGTGTATTAAACTAAAAATTAGCTCGACGGGACACCGATGACAGTCTCGATACCTTTTGAAATACCAGGCTTCAATAGCCCGATATATTGGAATGTCCGCTTGTTGCGATGTTGCACTTGGACTGGAGGAAGGTTTCTCTTGAGTAGCGTGACCTTGTTCGTGGTAGCTGAACCTTATTTAGATGAGGACATCCTGGATAGAACCCCTTGTCCTTGCTCTCCAATCATGAATCGTTGTTCCCCAGCGCTCTTTCATTACCAGTTTAACGGTACAGTCTATCCAGACTACCCCGACTTGAATGCCGAGATTCAAGACATGGTAAGGTCACCAAGGTGGTATTTTCGCTCTTGAAGTCGGCTTCGGAACGAGAAAGAACAGGCCCGCATCTTTCGTATTGGTCACTTGGGTAGGTTGTAGTGACATCAATCGATAGGATGCAACGGAAGATCAGCGAGCTGAATCCTTGTGATATTGAAGCCTTCTAAACGAATGTAGCCTTCAAAAATAGAAGCTCTTGTCATTACTAAGCACAAGTTTCCAGCATCTTGTCCAGTACTCCCTTTAGAGTGTCGTTTTCTAAAGCAGCGGCAACTCGTTCCTTGTCGCCTAATTGCTTGTTGACTTGGTCATCTTGGTTGTGACTGTTCTCTTTGCAAGTCACATCCACACGGTAGTTGGGCGGCAGTGCTTGCTCAAGCCTGACTCGAACTCCCAGCCCGATAACGGTAGCTAGCGAGCAATGTGTGATGGTAGGCGTGATCTCCACAACCACCTGGACGATGGTATTAGGGTCAGGTACACCCAAAGATGGAGATGGAGTAATGTGAATATCACAGAGGTTAATCACTGACAATTGGCCGAGTGACACCGGGTGCTCTGGGTCCGAGATTGTTGAGATCAAGTCTGTCCAACATTAGTGCTGTGTCTTGTCAAACGCGGATAAGTGCTCGAATCACTTAAAACGCTACGAGCCCCAGTGCAAATGCACACGAAGATATCGAAGTGGCAAATTCACCACGAAATGACTCGAGAGAAATGGAGTAAAATCATACCATAAATTTCTTGTTCGTCAATAGCTTCGGATGAGAATTCATCCTGCCTGTCGTTCATTCGAGGAGCTTGACCGAAAGGCCCAGAGAGATAGGATGGCTTTGCAAAGATGATATCGTCGTATTTGGTGTCAGGTCCGCGGCGCGGCTCAGCCTTCTTCTGCCGAGTAGGCAGCTGAGATGCACTCAGAATAGTCGGGTTCGCATTATCCAAGGTCGCCATTGCTTGCTTGGACCAACGCAATATGCAGGGATCTCAGATTCAGATGGCCAAGGCTTTGAGGCTATTTGGAATGAGGTGACGCGGCAAGGGAGAGCACTGGGTCGTCAGTGGCAGGTAGAGAATATGCAGGAGATGAGATGGTGGAGATGCTGACAGTGCAGATATGCTATGCTAATTTTGAAGGCTTAAAGATTGTGCGGTTAATGGACAAGGTTGTTTGTTGTATGGGGAAGGGATTCGATTATTCATTCATTTGGGAGGTTGAAGTTCAAAGTGGGAGGGGTAGTAGGTACAATGTACCTTTAGTTTATCGACGCCACATCTGATAAGCCTCCTAGTAGAGGGTGAGGCGCAGCACAGTCCATCTCCAATTTTGACGACCAATTAATGCTTCATTTTTATTCTTGGGCCCTAATGATCTACACTCGGTAGATGGACACGGGTAAGAAAGATCATCATACCATCAAAAACTTGGCGCATTCACGTACAGTTTTCTTGAATCTATTGGTGCTGTTGGAAGGTCACTCACCAACAAATACAGGGATCAAAACATTAGACACAAAGTCTGTATCGAACAATGACCCCATGTCTCACAGAACATCAGCGAATAAGCGGTAAAAGGCCTGTCGCCTCGTTCATGGGCACGAGTCAAACATTCGAAGGAAGGGCTGGCGGTGTGAGCTGACAACAGAAATTTCCACACAAGCTAATAAGATATGGCCTCCACTACCTTAAAAAAGGTCCTGTCATGGCTTTTGACAGGTTTCGTATTAGGGGTGAGGCTGCGGGGGCCGCCTATAACAATTTCGACAAACCCCTAGCTCTCAGGAGTCTGGGAGTGCCGGCCGAGTGAAGAGTGTGCGAGATTCTGGAAAGTCCGTGGAAGGGTCTCTCATCCTTGCAAGGAACGCGCTTGGAAGCCGCTCAGAAGCGCTGTCTCTGTTGCGATTGGGCGACAGACCATGGCGTGCGTGCGTTGCCCTGAAGTCTGAGCACGAAGGATCGTGGCGCCCGATCTCTCCCCCAATATCGGAGGTGTTTTCTAGAATAGGGTAGCTTCATCGACTTCTCTGAGATGAGATTCAACACTACAGTACGGTACCCGTACAGTCCGGAAGATGGTCTGCAGGATCCGGTCCGTTCCCACGTTGTTCAACTACCGACCTACGACCTGTGCTGTTGGTTGTACACACACACACAAAGTTCATGCTGATCATGACCTTGAATCCTGCTAAAATGTTCCGCGGGCCGATTCCAAGTGGGAATCAACGACAACGTTAAGGTACAAATCCAACGCCCGCATTTGTCAGATATTTTTTACACAAATATTAGTCAGAACTTCAGAATTGAGGATCTTTGCCCACCACTATAGCCGCCTCAGCTACAATGCAACAATGATGGCGATGGGGCAAGATTTACTCTGGGGTTAGACAAGACTCAGATATGAGCCCTCTGCGAAAGAAATACAGCGAGTATAGTCCGCCAATAAGGAATTAGGATGGCTAGATTCGTGAACCGTCTGTTTTAATTGCCCACATAAGGGACGAGGTTTCAGGCGGAACACGCCGATGAGATATGAATAGATAGCAGATACTACAGTATGAGGCGCGACAAGTTTCTTCTTTCAACTTGTCGCGCCGAGGGTTAATCGCCTGCAGAAAACAAAACAGAGGTTTGTGTCAGAAACACTGAAACCTCTATAGTATGAGAAACTTAGTCATGTTTCTGGTAGTCGATTAACTGTCGGGCCGGGTATGTCGATATTTCTTCACTTCAAGTCAAATACGACAGAATGCAAGAGACGGGGAACCCCGTCCCGTCAATTCCGTCGGGGAACTCGAGCCTCGGCACAAAGCAACCCCACAGCCACAACGTTAACGTCTTTGCTTTGGGGACGCACAAACATGGCATGTGATATCAAACAATATCTTGTTATTAGGTGCACCGTCAATGCAATGCAAGCGCAGACGAATCAATCTCGTGTGCCTCCTGCAGGAGCACCAAAAGCGAAATGGGCCAAGGACTGGATTAACATGGATAGAGATGGCACCGGTCTCTTTCGACCGTCATTGAGTACAGTATGGGATAGTTAGTCTTGTTTCTCTTGCTTAACCGACCTTTAGGAAATGACGCTAGGGGAGGACAGGAAGGGAAATGGATCATCATGATGGGCACGGGTTAAATGTAGGGGTCTAGCTTAATGTCGACATGCATGTATTTAGTATGTATTTCTAAACATGCAGGGCTAATTAATACCAGTTCATCTGCTGATATCAATCACAGTCTCCACTGTAAGTGAGAGAAACAAAAGCCCGCAGAGCAAAATGTGATGTGTCATCAACAGATCGCCAAAAAGAGTTCGCACTTCTCCGGTTTTTCGCTCCTTGGATATTTCCGAATCTTCATGCAAGTCTACCACCGAATGTACGTGCGTAGTTGACTGGAAATGATTCTCAGCAATTTGGCCCCCGAATTTAACGGCACCTAGGGTATCTGGCGCGTGGCAGATGCAGCGGACACCAATCTGCATGGGCGATCCTCATGCGACCACTTGGAGAGTGAATTAATGACAGTCTAGGCAGGTCTTTTTCTGCGGTACCTTTTGTTCTCTTCATATCGACTCGTCATGGTGGTGGCAACAGAATATAATACTAGGCGTTCGTCGACGGCAGAACTAGAGACTAGCAGAATCGCCAGGGTTGGGTAATGTATCCGACAAACCCACACAAGCCACCCTTAGATCACACGGCCTCGCAAAAGGGCCAATACGATACACACTATAGTTATCTTGTACATACGCACAATGAAGAAATGAGGCATCAAGTAAAACATCGTGCGATTGGCGCCCCCCAACTTGGATGAATTTGGACTGCTGCAGATTTGGAAAGCTCTCCAGTCTCATGAACTGTTTAGCATTAGATCTAAGTCATCGTGGGTCACAGAATTTCACATTTGGTTAAGTTGCAGAATGGATATGGGATGGGATGGCGCTAGTTTGGCCGCGGTGTCGGTATCTGGAGCAGGGCCAAACCAAGCAGGGCTATGTCAATTCACCTTGGATCCAATGGCGGGACATCTGGAAATTCTCCAAGGAGATGAACCCAACATGGAAGGCAGATGAAGTACGTACATACCTGTACAAACCCTGACAAGGGGGTCTCAGGATCTTTGAGGCCCTTGCGTGCTTGTTGGCATGTTCCTACGATATGGGGGGAGCGAAGGGGGCTTTTTTAAGTCAAGTTGTGACGTTTGACATTGGGACAAAGATATTCTGACTCGGAATTATCGACATCGTTCGGTAGTTGGGTAACGTCTAGGTATGGTCACTCGAAACGACGAACGACGGAAGGGAAACCCAAATCCATGGATATCCCAGTTCTACCAAGAGACGGGAAGTTTATGTAATTGCAAAGTTTCGCGGAGGAATATAAACAGCCCTTTGAAAATCCTGGTTTGGGATCATAGCTAAACGAACCGAGGCACACTGCTTACCTGCCCTATTTTATCGACTAGGATATAGCTTCTAGCAGCCACTTTGGAGCGTCTAATAGGCTTGTCTAGGTAAGTGCTTTACCATGGCTGAAATAGAACTTGCATGGCGGTTTCAGTATGACGATCCTGTGCTGGGGATTGTTTATCGTCTTCAATGCTAGTGGAGCGCTTTTGCCAACCGCATTGCCCCAAACTTCCGAACTGATTATGATCAGGAAAGTCATATCCTGAGATAGTAAATAGCAGAGAGACTGGATAATCAAACTAAACCAAATTACACAATCAAGCTGTCAATTCGCCTGCATGTTGATGAGACATGGTGGATCTCAGTGATTAGCCGTTGAGGAGCGATCTTTTCTTGGCCAGCAACAGGTTCGTCCAGTTATAGAAAGTCGTGACTAGATGCAATGACGGCTGAAAAGGGCAGCTTGTGTGTACCCAGTCAGGATAGTTAACGAGCTTCCTTCACTGATGATGAATACCGTACAGCAGAGCCGAGGGGCGACAACACCTGACAGGCTGACACACTAGACCTAGCCAGGGTGCGCAAGGTAAGATAATGAATGAATGACGAACCAGTAACTGAAGCTAAATCTTGACAACTCACGGCGCTAGAAACCAATTAGACGTGGATTTGGTTCCGCATCTCGCGTCAGTATTTGTAGTGGATAGCGTACCGTATGTAGCGTAGTTTTGGTAGTTCGCGAAGTGAGCTGGCGCCCGCAATCTTGAGGAATAAGGCTGCGGAAACTGAGAAGAGAGTTTCCGTCTGGAAATCATTAGTTCCCTACCTAACTTACCTACCGAATACAGTGTCGATTCGAACAGAGACACAGGTACACACTCACACCCTACCTTACCTAGAGGCCAGTCAGTCCCCCATGTAAAAGCCTCCTCAGCCCTAAGTGTCAAGTTGAGGTTGCGTCTCCAATGGGTGAGGTGCATGCTGCGACTAGCCCTGCGGCAGGGCATGTGCGTGACGGAAGGTGCCTGAGTCCTGCGTATCGCGAACGGTAACTGGAAAGGACGGAAGGAAAAGAAGCGAGAGAGTGAGTTGTCTAGCCAAGCAGAGAGCCAGAAGGGGAAGGAAACTAAGGATATGGTGAGGTAAGGTCTCACAAGAGCCGACAACCACCATGAACTGATAGCAACTAAACAACGCGATCAACCACCGCCATCGGCATCTCCTTATGGCTTCCCGTCCGGTGTCCGTCTGTCTGCCACTATCATCATCATCATCATCGCTAGAGGCAGATACAACACACCAATAACCCAGTGTGAGAGATCTCAATGCACAGTCATACTGTATATCCATTCGTTGGCTTGTACGCAGGCCCCTGTCGTGTCTGGAGGCTGGCGCTGGATACTCCCACGAAATGCCTGTCACACATCCACATCCACATCCATGAGACGGGATGACCCCCCCTCGCCCCCCTCCTGCAACCTCCCAAGCGTTCAAGTCATAGGCCCTTGGCCGAGTACGTACGATGGGTTCTGTGACAGGCAGACAGACGTCTACAGATGCATTGCATGTACCACACGCAACACAGCGCAGATGCAATGATGCAGTGCAGTGCAGGCCTGGCAGATTGGAGACCAAGAATTGATCAAGTACCTAAGCCAGAACAGCCCCTTGTTGAGTCCGAAGTCTCGGCATATGTTTCATCAGAGCTCCTCAAAGCCATTGTCTTCGATTGGATACACACGCGACTCTGCCGTCGGGAAATATATCTTGAAATTTTCTGTTGTGCTTTGCTGACTGTTACTGTTCGGAGGATTCTTCATGTATGTGCTCCGTGTTGTGGCTACTAATTATCGCCCTCGCCGTGTGCGCCTGATATTTTCCTCATTCTTACTCGACTGTCATCGAGGGTTCTTCTGCTTACACAACAAATGCATTAAGATCATCAAAGTCCGCTAATGCCGCGATAGAACCCCCCGGCTCTTCTTCTCGCTAACTTAACAATTAAAGCACCACCACATCGAGTCCTCCACAATTTAATCCGTGCGATCCAGCACATACATACATAATTGAGTACGTACACTCTTCTACAGAACATCTCGCATCAAAGGGCCCCGAAGCAAGCACCAGATTATCCACTGACTGCCCTGCCCACATTTCACGTCGTCGTGTCTCTTCTGTAACACGCCGTTCACTCGGGCCGGTGCCCACAGCCGGTCCTGGGAGCTCTGGCTTCTACATAATCGCTTGATCAAGAGTTCCAAATCAGTTCAGACGAAAGAAAGACAACATTGGATTGGACCCAGTACGATACCTACTGGTTCTAGTTCAGGTTCTGGCACTGGCTCTAGCTCTAAAGTTCTAGGTTCTGGGCCTCCATCCCACACCCACGACGCCGCTTTTCGTTACCTGCATCTCCCCTCAAGCAAGCCCCTCCCCTAGTCTACGGTACCCATCTCCATCGCCATCCTATTCTCCCTCCCCTGTCTCGTCTCCTGTCCTGTCCTGTCTTGCCCCTGTTAGTTGAGCCCCCTGGCTTGTCTTGTCTTGTTGCCCTGCTGTGATCCAAATAACGCCAGCCCGAAACTCTCCACCATCTGCTCGTTACTAGCGTGGTGAGGAGGGACTGACGGTCAGGCAAAGCATCCCAGGCTCCTAGGAATCCTAGACCAGGCCACTCACTCCTCCAAGACAAGTCCCATAGCCAAGCTTTTCCCGATACACATTATAACATCACACCCATGCGCGCTTGATGCCGCCCTGGCCTGCCCTGCAAAAGCAAAGACGAAATAACTAACAGAACCAAGACCAAAGAGAGACAAAGTCAAAACTCAAAGCCACACGAAGTGGCTCCAAACACCCGACCCTACGGTTCACTTTAACCTCCTTCTGTCTTGCTCCAAGCTTTTCAAGACCTCCATCCATCCATCCATCCATCCATCCATCCGTACGTATACATACATACATAGCACCTCGACACACCCCCAGCCAGCCAGCCAGCTTACTCGATTAATACTGGACGTCTTTTAGCTGGTCTAGCTTTCGTACATACCATACAATATCTGTGTCTCTCGCTGTGGTTTTTCGCCTCCTTACGTTACGTTTTTTCCTTGCACGACAATTACCTATTTAGTTTATATCTCTACTATCTGTGCATACACACACACACTCATCTTATCGCCCTGTCGCCCCGACTTCGATCTTGACCCTATTTACCGCCTGACGTTAGCCCATCGTTGCTTGCTTTTGTCGCCCACCGTCACGACATTGTCCCCACGAGCATCCCTCCACCCCGCGATTCTCCTCCCCATCGCGCGCAAACACCCAAACTCCGAACATTTACCTATTTACCTACCATTTACGTTACTCGATCTGTTGCGACGATCTCCCGACTCTCGTTTATCTGACTGAATTTGCGAACCGATTTTCATGTTGACCGCCGCCATCGTCAATACTCGACGTTCTTAGAGGTCCAAACCTCGGAACTGTACTGTACTGCTTATAATGTCAAACGACGACCCTACTGTTCGCCGAATTTTACCACAACAATCCCAAATGAATTCCTTTTCGTTTGCGCCGCAGCAATACACGCAGCGCGAAACCCAAAAGAGTGCGTGGGAGCATATAAACAAATTCCTGTGCTACTTCTGTGTTGGCCACTAACATCCGTGTAGACTATGTGTTTGTTGACGAGCACAACCGCCATAAGCGGTTGAAAGGTATAATTTACCCGTACTACAGGTATAAAGTTTGCAATTAAATACTAAAACTACAACAGTTATGAGAGCTTGCGAAGGCTGCAGAAGACGGAAGATCAAATGTGACGCTGCGACGACAAATACATGGCCATGCTCGGCCTGCATTAGACTCAAGCTTCACTGTGTACGACCAAATGGTTTCGATGGAGCCAACGACTCGACGACTTATGAAACAACACCTATGAATCCCTCAGATCAGTATCAGCAAATGCCAATGCAGCATCAAGTCATGAATCCTGGTACCAAGATCTCGCCAGCTGCTATGTATGGTGCTCCTCAGCCAGGTTATCCTGACGCAAGCGCCCAATATCAGCATGTACAGTACGATGCCTCTCAGCAGCCTGGAACTATGGCTTATGGTACTGTTGCGCCTCCCGGGTCGATGATGGAACAGCATTATGCAGGCCAGAATGTGTTTCCTACTCCTCCAATGCACCAGCCACCACCGCCTCCTGCAGTTCAACAGCAACCTTCCCCAGAGGCATATTCACCTGGAGAGTATCAACATCACGACCTTGCAGACCTCTTGGGAACGCTGAAGGTCAATGAAACTGGTACAGGTAGGGACTGTAACATCTCATGCTCACCCATACGATGACTAATGTCTATATAGCTCCATATCTTAGGAATAAGGCATCTTTCAGACGTGAAGAGGAGCCAGCTGTTGAGGACGATGTTGATGAATTCCCGCCCAATCTGCCTATGCCTGCACCTGGCCACAAGATTCGCATACCGCCTGAGTTGATGCCCGATGATGAGACCGCACTCAACTATTTCGAGCTTTATTTCACACATGTCCATCCTTATGTTCCTGTGTTAAGTAAAACGGTCTTTTATCAGCAATGGAACACGGATCGAAATGCTATCTCTCCCTTGGTTCTGGAAGCGATCTTTGCTATGGGTGGACGACTGGCTGAGGAACCGGGTGAGGGTCAACAATGGCTTGCCCTCGCTTCCAGTAAGTGCTACTATATAGTATTGAGCAGAATTGACAGGATACTTACACAATTTAGGACATGCCGATTCTTTCATGGATATTCCACGACTTAGCACTCTCCAAGCCTTGCTCATGATTCTTAAGGCCCGTGAAGCTGCACCCAAACGAGGTTACTATTATCGTTCCTGGATGACTGTTGTACAGTGCGTTCAAATGGGCAAGGATTTGGGCTTGGATGAACATTATGAGGACCACCAAGCAGGTATTTCCTGCGAGTTTACTCCTGCCGAGTGCCAGCTTCGAAAGCGAATATGGCAGCTGGTCTTTGTCTGCGAGGTGATGGTTGGAGCTCCTCAAGGCCGACATGACCATGCTGTCAAGCTTAACACAGTGGATTTTGCAGCTGCCAGACCCGTTCCTGGCTGCGAAGAGTCCGAGTACCACATCTCGCGCAATTTCAGCTACTTCTCCCAAGTTGTGCGGACTGTTGCGTCCATGAGCAAAGTCTACACAAGACTAAGGAGAAGAAAGGATTGGGGCGTGGACCCCGAATTCCAGCAATTGGGACAGAGCTTCAACACTTGGCTAACAGAACTGCCTCCGGATCTGGCCATTTCCTTCCCACCTGATGGATCACCTCCTTGGATTCCTTCGCACTTCATTGGAAACATGCATGGGTACTACTACCTGGCCTTGATTCTGTTCCATCGACCCATCCTGTCGTTCCTCGATCCTAATTCTCCGGACGGACAATGGAAACGCCACATGATGATTTGTTACAACTCTTCCAAGGCCTTGTGTCGTCTCCAGGAGGCAACTCTCAACTCTTTTGGACTCACAGGACTCCAGTGTATGCAGCGAGGTTTCAGTTTCTCTCTATACGCAGGCCTCTCTTGCATTGTCATTCATCTGGTAGGTTTCTAAGCAGACAGCTGTTGACGCAAACTAACTCACTTTCTACAGGTTGCAATTGTTTCACCAGATCCAGAGTTTAACACCGATGCTCGAGAGTACTTTACGAGGCATATGAGGGTATTAGAGAAGGTGATGGAAGCCTGGCCGATGCCCGAGCTGGAGAAACAAATCAACGCTCTGCGAGAAGCATTCTCAGCAGATGTTCGAAAGCCATTCGTCCTCAAACCTAGCTTTCCCTACGGCAGCCCCCATCCTTCCACTCACTCCAGCCCTCCTCGAGGTAATGACTCTTTTCGACCAGTAATCCACCGGACAGGATCCATTGATCAACACCTGGATACACACGGTGCTCAACAAGTCAGTTATACCAACCACCCCATTACACCTCCTATTTCCGCGGGCCCTTTGGACAGCAAAAGTGACTCTCCAGCTGTACAGTCGCTCGTCATGATGTCGCAAGGATCGCAAGCTCCTGGAATGCCCCAGAGCATGTCGTTGACGGATCAACCGCAATGGAATCCATCGCGACTATTTGAGTAAGCTACAGTCTATTCTGTTCTCACCTGGCAACTCGCTAACTCGCTCTTAGACAATGGAACACCACATTCGGTACGCCTGCCTCTCACACACAATCCAGCACTACCCCACCTCATACGAGCCCTCTTAACGCGTCGTCCTCAGGTGCCACGGAAGTTCCCACTATCCAGGATATCCAGGCAGTTCAAGCTTCAATGCCTGCTGGATCACATCAAATCTCGCCATCCCAGTACTCGTCTGCACCGGTACCAAATTTTGTCACTCCTTCAATGTGGCAAGAGTCGGTTGCAAGCGTTTATGAGGGTGGCTTGAAGCGAGCATGGGGCCAGTGATCAAGACACTGCTTCAGGACGCTATTGCCAGCGGAGTCTTCACCTGCGAAGGCTGAATACCCCTGGGGCTATTCCCTCCTAAGCAAAGTGCAATCCGTCAATGACTCTGTGCTGGACTTAGTCATAGCTACAGAGCTCCTCTTGACAGGCTTGCTAAGGACCAAAGGCTATCAAGTTATTAGACTTGACGCCAATGGTCCCTGATTACATGTTTTGTCAACGTCAGAACTTGGAAGGCTTGATTATTGTATAGAAACCGGTTGATTACAATGGTTTGAAAGGATTGACAAGAACATATAACGAGCCATGATGGAGGCGTTGAGAATCTTAGGCCCATAAGCAACAAATGGAAGGGCCTGAACTTATGCGAGGTGCGTTTGTTTCGGTTGGACAGGCAGGATCCATGTACCAATATTTGTCTACGTGATTGACGACCTGGAAGGCTTCTGGCGGAGCATTGGGAACAAAGGAAAACAAGAAAGGAGTCATGGTTTCTGGACTATATTTTTTGACTGCAACGTAAGAATACCATGGTTGCGTGTGCTTGGCGCCTTGTTTGGAACCTTGATTGTTTGTTTTTATTGGGTGATACGTGTGATGACGATATGAAGAACTTGTAGGGGTGTATTCTTTGATGATAGGTGTTGCGATGCGAAGCTTTGGGTTGATGCACGGGAGGTCAAAACGCCGTATGGATATGTCGATCAGTGCCAGGGTTAACTTCATATATATTGGTCTTGTCCTGGAGACTATGCTTGATCCGCCGATTTAGCCGCTGCTTGTTGCCTCTTTATCAATTCGCTAGGAACTGCCATCTGTTTCGCCGGAAGCTTTGGTAGTATTGCCCATAATGAACGAATCGGAGACTACTCCCACTCGCTGTGGTGAGTTGTCGTTCATGTGGGTGGTCTTACCACGAACCGGACGAGTGGTTCAAATCGAGACATTACCCTTGTAAGGCGATGTAGCCTTCAGCGCCCTATTGTCAATGCGCTCCTTGATAACATCCCATATCCAACCATCTACCTTATCCGTCTTCTTCTGATACCTCGCCCTTGTCTGGGGCCTCTTATCCTGCACGTAGAACTTCCCGACGGCACGGAACATATACCATTTCCGCTTCGCATTCTCCTCCTTGGTGTCACGAACATAGTTGACGAGACCCAGACGACGTCGCACAGGGCTCAGATCACCGGCCTGCATGCTGCTGTAGCGAGGCTTGGAGATGGCGCTCATGGTCGTTAGGGTGAGGGGCGTTGTGGGAGGTAGGGTCTTGATGAAGCGCTCTAGGATGGGACGGGATGTTCGGGCGTAGGGGGGAAGGTGGATGTGGATGTGGGTTACGAAGGGGGATGTTATGTAGGCGACGAAAATGACGGGGATGATGCCGCATAGGACGACTGGTGCTGTTAGTTGTATTCTGCTGTGAGATGGTACGGAGCAGGTGAAATCATACCGCCTGCGGTTACTAGTTCGGGCTTTTCAGCCTTGATGTAGCTCGGGGCTACAATGCAGCAAAAGAATGCGCCCAAGAAGAGTGTTGTTATTTTGAGCATGGCCATGAAGGTGATGCGACCTGTGCCAGCATGATATATGATGAGTTTCTCAGGGAGTTCTAAACAGCATCAGGCAATGTAAACTCTGAATTATTCCTCGATTAAACACACCAAACTCCTTTCCGCCTTTGGAAACAGCTCTTGCCTGTCTTTTGAGTTCGTTTTCTATCGTGTTGGGCTTTTTGGAAGCTGCTTTGGCGTAGCATCTCAGTTGAGCTTGTAGAGATTTTTGAAGTGAGCGGCGGAATGTTCGAGGGAGAGCTGAGGATTGTAGAGGGGTTGCTTGGCGGGCCAGAGAGGCCAATTGAGTTGGCCGTAGCCTTGGTATTATCATTCTTAGTTGATGCATTGTGATTGATGTGAGCTGTGTCGTTTATGAGAGGCTCATGATCATGTCAATAGAAAAGACCTGAGTCTGGTGGGGAGACGCGCTGAGGTTCTAGCAATTTACACAGGGTTATACCCATACTATCACCACTGAATACCCTAATACGGAGGTTTTGGTGACAGCTTCATTGTCTATACAGCGATTCATTCATTATGATCAGAGCTTAGGGCTCATACGTCTGTTCTCTGATTTTAGTCAAACGACATTCTTCTGCAGCCACTCAATCCACTGCTCCTTTGTCCATCCAGAGCTGACATCCTGCACGACACCGTCAAACACAGCAGTAGGGGTGACATGCACACCGATCAAACGGTTCATCTTGGTGATGACCTTGACATCAGCGGTGACCTGGTTACCCGCATTCAGCGACCCATCATCACCAGGCTTATCAGAAATCACAAGCAGGTCAAACACCTTATCCGCATCAACGCCAACCTTGGCAGCCACTTTGGCCAAACGACGATACGTATCATTTCTCTTCTCGTTAACAACATTGACATCAAAGTAATCCTTCTGCTCATCAAACAGCACAGCGCTGAACTCCCAGAACCGCTCCGGCGCAAGACGCAGAACAGCAAGCGCGGCTTCGTGCATGAGAGTCGATGAAGGATGCCATGGCTGAATCTGCTGGCGGAAGATAAAGGTGAGGCTGGAGGCCCAGGCCGGGTTGGCTTCGATGGCGGGGATCACGTCGTTTTGCAGGGTGCGGAAGATCTTGGCGGAGAAGGGACAGCAGTAGTCGAGGTAGAACTCGAGGGTGTGAGTTGTGTGGGCGACTGCTGAGTCGGAGGCGGGAGGATGGGCGAATTGGAGTTTCTGCCCGGCGAATTTAGGAGGAAGAGCCATGCTTGAGTATCTGGGGTGTAAATTCAGGTGAATTGAGAAGAAGTCTTATGGTTGAGGTTATCACATAGTATAAATGAGGTTGTATTCACACAAGAAGGATGATGCAATTGCACAGCGTCATCGCATCACGCCTTATGTAATCGCAGAAGCTCCATCTCGTATGATTACAGATAAGACCCCATCTCATAAACTTTCTTACCTTGATGTCTTGATGTTTAGTTCTATCGTTCCTTTTAACATGAATCACTGCCAAGCTTATTCTATTTCTACATTGTACTAGGAGGTCGAGCATGACAGCCAAGACTCTTGTCCATCTTACTAGACTAGAAATATATGGACTAGAAATATATGTATGGGTGGGAACAAGCGACCAGGCCAGGCGCATCATCGATGTAACAATTGGCAGTCTCATCGTCACTTGGGCCTCATTTTGATTCCGGGAGTTTACCGCATGTGAGTGTGTATGCGGTCAAGTTGCAGGGAGTAAGGTTAGGTTAGGTTAGGTTAGGTTAGGTTAGGTATTCTGATTTAATGATGAGACATGCTTGCTAGTGATGACCTCGGCGCTCATCTCGAGTCACCGAAGTGACATGGAGGTTATACGGTAAAGCAAGACATGCCAAGACGGGGGGCCTCTTTTTTTCTCTGCCGGCGTTTGGTCTGTTTCGATGAATCGTATTCGAGCGTATTCCTTGCGGGGTAAACAAGATCTAGACTTTTGTAGAAAATTCTCTGTTGCCTTATCGGTAAGAGATGAGATTGTACTGTGATCAAGTGATCAATAGTTTGTGGATATCTTCCGTAGATAGCTACGGAGGTCTCCCGAGCTCTTGAGCCGCCCGCTCGCATGCTCTCTCGGCCGATGACCGGGACCGTACGGAGGAGACATTGCGGGTGGGCGGGTACAAGGAAATGCTCGTGGTTTTCCGTATCGACCCGTGTATTTCGAGGCACGAGCCAATCAAGAGACACTGAGTCAATGTCTTGGGCTCTTGGTCACGCGGGCAAACCCGGGGATATCGACTTCCAAGACCTAAGAAAAGTCTTGGCATTTACGTGCGTCCATGGTTGGCACCTCCCCCAGTTTCTGAAGCAGGTGAGTGGAGTTAGCGGCTGTGTCTGGCTTATCCAGGTGCATTTAATGGACCTTAACCCTTTTGTCTGCCGATTGATTTAAAGTATTGCACTACGCGATAACTCTAACTCTTATATCCCCGACATCGCATCGCATCACATCCAATTCAATCTTTACCTTACCTCTCCAAAATTGAATTTATTCACTGCAATTATCGCACCATCAACATTGACTACTCTGTTTGAAAAGTAATTGGCCGAGACCTGCATTCGTGGCCTTTCTTTTGCCCGTGACGACAAACAAACTTCAAAACGTCTCCCTATCAAACGACAGTTTCCCCTTTCAAAGTTAGGGCCTGAAGTCATCGATAAATATCACCATGATTTGCCTCTCCAAAGCAGACGAATCTTTCTATCAGCGCTTGACCTGGAATCAAGCTCCTTCTCCTCTTGCTGCCATGAATACCACGCGCCAGGATCTCAATGGCATCTCCAACCTCCGTGAGCATGTAGATGCTGGACAGGATGACGGAAGTGGAGGCACGAGTGGGAGTCTTTTGAATTCGCACGATGAAAGTAATCAAGCAGGGAGTCATCCTACAGAGCCCGACCTGGGCTCTGAAAAGGATGCGGGACGACTGTCCCGTATCTCGGGTATGTAAAAAATCTCATGATTATCCCTTGTCAAAATCCACATATGAGTTTCACTCCAGTGCTAACTTGGCCAGGACTGTCCTCGTATCTCAAGACGGTAGATGGTGGTGATGACCAATTCCGTCTTCATCGAGGCACCCTCTCGTCATGTGCCTCGCACATCTGGAGCTGGACCGTCTGGGTCCTCTCTGTTCTTGTTGTCTCGACGATCCTCTCATCCTGGAACTCCCCTACCTCTGCGCCTACTGCCATGACTTCACCCCCCAAGGCCCATGAGTCGATTCCTGTTCAGGTCTCGCCTCTCCGCAAGCGAAGCACATGCGAAACTGGAGGTGTCAACAAGGCTGAATACAACACCGCTCTCCATGTTGGAGCCCTGTTCATCATCTTGTGCGTTTCGACGCTTGCATGTGCCTTTCCTGTAATGGCCACTAAGTTCCCAGGTCTGAGGATTCCGACTCGCTTCTTCTTTGCTGTACGCCATTTCGGTACTGGTGTACTGATTGCCACGGCTTTTGTCCATTTGCTTCCCACTGCTTTCATCTCTCTTGGGGACCCTTGCCTGAGTAGCTTCTGGAACCAGGATTACCCTGCCATACCCGGTGCCATTGCTCTTGCTGCCATTTTTCTTGTCACTGTTATTGAAATGGTCTTTCATCCATCTCGACATGTTTCGCCTACTGAGATCACATCTGGCTCTGGCAACGACAATAAGAATGGCAACTCTAACAGTGGTGGATGTATGGGAGGCACAGGAATGCTTCCTCTTCGGGACATGGGACCTATTCGTGGACGATCTTCAAGTATTGGTCAGGGACTTTCGGTCCTGAACAGCAGAGATGAGCGACTGGAGAATCTGGATGAAGAAGCTTGTGAGGATGACGACAACGCTCAATCTGGAAGGAAAAACCTCGAGGAGACGAGCCTCGAGGCTGTACAGATGCCTAGCTTGACCCCGGAGCAGCAGCAACGCAAGGAGCTTCTACAGTGCGTCCTGCTCGAGCTTGGTATTCTCTTCCACAGTGTCTTTATTGGCATGGCGCTTAGCGTTTCGATTGGCAATGAGTTTATCATTCTCCTCATTGCCATTGTCTTTCACCGTAAGTTGGCATGACCTCGATGATTGTATGTACACAGATTAACACATCTGTAGAAACCTTTGAAGGATTGGCTCTGGGCTCTCGAATCGCTTCCGTCAAGTGGCCTCAAGGCAAGCTCCAACCTTGGTTCATGGCACTTGCCTATGGATGCACCACTCCCCTGGGACAGGCTATTGGCCTTGCTACCCACACACTTTACAGCCCCAACTCCGAAACTGGCCTCATTGTCGTTGGCGTCATGAATGCCATCTCAGCTGGGTTGCTTACCTTTGCCTCGCTGGTCGAGCTTCTTTCACAGGACTTCCTCAGCGATGAAAGCTGGCGATTCCTCCGTGGCCGTAAGCGCATCTATGCTTGCCTTTTTGTGTTCTTCGGGGCTTTCTTCATGAGTCTTGTGGGCGCTTGGGCTTAAGCAATGGATGTGTCACCGAAACCAGTCATGTGTACTTGATACTTCAAGACTTCATGTTCAGGTACGATCATTGTCGATCTTGGTACCTGTCTATATGTATGGCAGAAGTGTTGGTAGCACTGTCGTGATCGAGACCTTCTACATGCTTCGATTTAGGACCATGTTCTTTTCTTCTTGTCTTGGCCGACGGAATGTTTAGTTTATTTTAAGCTGGACACGTTGTCATCTCTGCCGAGCTTCTGTTTATGTTTAGATGAGCGTGCTGCTCGTTATACCTTTCCGGAATAACTTCTAGGCAAACTGATGGAATATAAGTTACACTCTTTATATGCTAGATTGTATGGGTTGTTGGAAAATATTCTTGATAAACCTCGAAAAATACACTCCTTTGAATCACACATTGATTATAACTCATCTACAATTGTCTAAAACAGCGTCACAAGGCGACTCAACCTGACATAGTAAGACTTAGCTAAGTTAGGATGACAAAATAAACTACGTAAGGTAGCCTAAAATCCTCTATATCTAGTAGAAGCTTACCTAAGTGTTTCTGTCACACAGGATCAAGCCCTTGAGTTTTCTTACCTCCCCTAGGGAAGGGTTATAGATACTCCGTCTGTACATATCTCGAACCAATTTTCGAGCCTCATCGTTGCCGATCGACGCTCAGGGATGTTTGTATTTTGTTCGTGCTTGGCTATCATGAGACAGTATTCTTATCAACAATACCACGGGCAAACTCTCCAAAAGTAAGGTGCTGTTTGATGTCCACCTCTTCTCCCAAATTGGGCTGAGTAAACACCGCCAATGTATTACGAGCAACCTTGCCATCACTAACACTAGGTCTCACGCCCCTGACAAAGTGCGGCACAGCCTTGAAACGACCAGCGGTAATGCGCTCAAGAGCTTCACCAGTCTGGAAAGCGATACAATCTCGGGGAATCTTAACCTGAACGGTCTCGCCTGTACGGGACTTGATGTAAAGGCCCGCTGAAGGGTCAAGGGATGAAGGGAGTTCTTCAAGAGGTGGCAGAGAAGCCCCGTTCAAGTTTGTAACTTCTGGTACAGCAGGGCTGGTCTTGTGCTCGTCGATAAACATGGCGGATGTAAGACCCGTCAGGCATCCATGGTCCAAATGCGTGGCACACCAATCATCCTCATCACCGCCATTGGCAGCAGGGTCAGATTCTTGAGGGTAGTAATGCAGCAGACGTGCTTTGGTGGTACTGGAAGTGCTGACAACGTGTTCAAGGTATCCTTTTGGGTATCCTGGGATATCCTCTTGCGCAAAGCGATCACAAGCTCGTGCGACGAGGACGGCTACGTCGATGATGAGTCGGCATAGAGAGGTGACGGAGGGCTTGAAGCCGGGGAGAACATTCTCTGGAGGCCAGACGTTGGGAGCCAAGTATTCGGGGAATGTGTCGATTGAGAACTCCTCAGTGGGTTTGGCGCACTCGAGAGATGGATCAATGTAGAATGCGCAGTTGGCGTAGTATGACCCCTTGAAAGTGTCGACTTGACCATTCTTAAGGGTTTCTTTACCGAGAGACCAGCCAGTTAAATACTTTGCTCGCGCATTTTCAAGTTTCTCTTTCTTTCTGTCAGTAAAGCTTGTTCTATAGGATCATGACAACATACCGAGCTCCTCTTTGGGGAGGTTACCGAGATATGATGCATAGGAGAGGGCTTGGTGTCTTAGCTCAGGGAACTCTTTGGGGACATCTTTTACAACGAGGATTCCAAGTGAGTCTGGGCCAAATGCCTCTTTGAGCGTCTCAAAGGGGATATTCCCTAGATTTAAATGTTAGACCACGTTGTCTAGAAAGATAAATTCATCATAAGAGCGGCGCTATCATGAACTATAAGAGGTACGTACCATCCTTGAGGTCCTGCAGAGACACGGAGACAGCTTGAGCTTGGGCAACCATTTTGAGCACAAATATATACAAACTATTTATTTAGCTAGATAATAAATAGTTTAATGGAGTCAAAGAATTGTTCCCATCTTTTTATCTCTTTTTTCTCTTACAGAGGTTACCATGAGTTGCGGGGGAGAATGGATTACATAACCAATCACCTTCCCGGACTGCTCAGTTGCTACAGTGGAGCTCGCCGTATCCCGCCGTTGACCGTCGGCCCAAGACAACCTCTCAACTTCATCATCGTCCTTCCACCTTAAACCTCCAATATCCGATCATGGTCAAGCCATTGACATTCAAAGGCGACAAGAAAGTCAAGAAGCGCAAGCGCACAGACCCCGAGAAATCTCAACGCGATGCTGTAGACGACGAAGGCGGCCAGCTGCAAAAGACTGGCGAAGAGGCTGAGAATGACGACAGTTGGGTTTCTGCTGAGGCAGTCACTGATGTTGTTGGACCGATCATGATTGTTTTGCCGACGGATGAACCCTCAGCGCTGGCTTGTGATGCGACGGGCAAGGTGTTTGCCATTCCGATTGAGAATATCGTTGATGGAAATCCTGCGACGGCGGAACCGCATGATGTGCGACAAGTCTGGGTCGCGAATCGCGTTGCTGGAACGGAGAGTTTTCGCTTCAAGGGGCATCATGGAAAGTAAGTCACTCTTCTTTTCTCTAGCTATGCTCCAGAACTAATGCGCAATCCAGGTACCTCTCATGCGACAAAATCGGTCTCCTCTCAGCAACATCCGAAGCCGTATCGCCCCTCGAATCCTTCAACGTGATCGCTACAGCCGACACACCAGGAACATTCCAACTACAAACCCTGCGCGACACATTCCTCACCATAAAAGCGCCGAGCAAAGCCTCCTCCAAAACGACCGACGTGCGCGGCGACGCAGATACGATCTCGTTCGACACTACGTTCAGGATCAGAATGCAAGCGCGCTTTAAGCCGAAGCTGCGTGCGTCGAAGGAGGAGAAGGCGTTGGCGAAGATCAGTCGGAGGGAGTTGGAGGA